>CAUYLG010052248.1:0-56687 GCA_963573385.1 Cacajao melanocephalus | reverse complement strand
ACCATAGTGCCCATTGGGAGGTGCCTTGCCTTGCTTTACCTTACCATGCTGCCCATGGTGCCTTGCCTTGCCATGGCTTCCCTTGCATTACCATGGTAGACATGGTGCTTTGCCTTGTTTTGCCTTGCCTTACCATGGGACTCATGGTGGCTTGCCTAGCCTTGACTTGCCTTACCATGGTGCCCATGATGCCTTGCCTTGCCTTGCCTAGCCATACTCCCATGGTGACTTGCCTTGCCTTGCATTCCCTTGCTTTATCATGGTGCCCGTGGTTTGTTGCCTTGACTTACCATGGTGTCCATAGTGACTAGGCTTGCCTTAACTTGCCTTACAATGGTGCCCACGGTGCCTTGCCTTGCCTTGTGTTGCAATACCATGGTGTCCATGGTGGCTTGCCTCTCCTTCATTTGCCTTAGTCTGGTTCCCATTGTGCCTTGCCTTGCCTTACTTTCTCTTGTTTTCCCAAGGTTCCCATGGCCTTGCCTTTCCATACTATGGTTTCTGGGGTTTATTTCCTTGCCTTGTGTTGCCTTGCTTTCCCTTGGTTCCCATGGCAAATTGCATTGCCTTGCCTTCCTTTTCATTACTGCGGTGATTATGGTGTTTTTCCTTGCCTTGCCATGCATTACCATGTTGCCCATGGTGCCTTGTGTTGCCTTGCTTTGCCTTTCCTTACCATGGTGCCCACAGTGCCTTTGCTTGTCTTTCCTTGCCTTATCATGGTGCCCATGTTGTCTTGCCTTGCCTTGCCTTTCTGGGCCTTGCCTTAAGATGGTGCCCATGCTGACCATGGTGCCTTGCCTTACCTTGCCATGCCTTACTATTGTGCCAATGATGCCTTGCTTTGTCTTGCCTTGCCTTAACATGGTGCCCATTGTGTCTTGCCTTGCCTTACCATTGTGCCAATGGTGCTATACCTTGCCTTGCCTCCCCATTGTGCCCATGGTGCTGTCAGGCCCTTTCTTACTATGGTGCCAATGGTGCTTACCTTGCCTATCCCTGCCTTACCATGATTCCCATGGTGACTTGCTTTGCCTTACCTTTCATTGCCTTGACTTTTCTTGCCTTCCCTTGCCTTGCCTTACCATTGTACCCATGATTCCTTGCCTTGCTTTACCACACCACGCCTTACCATGGTGTCTATAGTGCTTTGCCTTACTTTGCCTTATCATGGTGCCTGTGGTGCCTTGGCTTGCCTTACCATGGTGCTCATGGTGCCTTCCTTGCATTGTGTTGCCTTGCCTTAACGTTGTGCCATGGAGAGCTGCCTTGCCTTAACTTGCCTTCCACTTCCATGTTGCCCATGGTGCTTGCCTTGCCATGCCTTGCCTTACCTGGGTGCCCATGGAGCCTTGCCTTTCATTGTCTTACCAGGTGGCACATGGTGCCTTTCTGTGGCTTGCCTTGACCTACCATGGTGCCCATGGCACTTTGCCTTGCATTGCCTTACCTTGTCTTGCTTTACCAATGTGGCCATGGTGACTTGCCATGCCTTTCCTTGCCTTATTATGGTGCCCAGGGTGCCTTGCATGGCCCTGCCTTACCATGGTGTCCATAATAACTTGCCTTGCCTTACCATGCTGCCCATGGTGTCTTGGCTTGCCTTGCTTTGCCTTCCCACTGTGCTGATGGTGTCTTGCCTTGCCTTCCCTTGCCTTACCATGGTGGCCGTGGTGTCTTTCTTTGCTTTTCCTTGCCTTTTCTTTCTTTTCCATCCTGTCCATGGTGCATTCACATGCCTTGATTTGCCTTTCCATGTTGCCAATTGTGCCTTACTTTGCATTGCCTTGATCTGCCTTAACATGGTGTCTGTGGTCCTTTTTCTTGCCTTGCATTACCATGATGCCCATGGTGCCTTGTCTTGCCTTTCCTTATCATGTTGCCCACAGCGCCTTGCCTTGCTTGCCTTACCATGGTGCCCATGGCGCCTTACCTTGCCTAACCATACGCCCATGGTGACTTGCCTTGCCTTGCATTCCCTTTCTTTACCATGGTGCCCATGTCCTTGCCTTGCCTTACCATGCTGTTCATAGTGCCTAGGCTTGCCTTACTTTGGCTTGCAATTGTGCAAATGGTGCCTTGCCTGGCCTTCTGTTTCCATACCATGGTGCCCATGGTGGCTTGCCTCTCATTTACTTGACCTAGCCTTGTTCCCATTGTGCCTTGCCTTGACTTACTTCCCCTTGCCTTGTGATACCATGGTTCCCATGGTTCATTTCCTTGCCTTGTGCTGCCTTGCTTTCCCATGGCTCCCATGGTTCAGAGGCGAGTAGCATTGCCTTGCCTTGCTTTGCATTACCACTCTGATTATGGTGTTTTACCTTGCCTTGCCCTGCCTTATGATGATACCCATTGTGAGTTTCCTTGATTTGTCATGCTTTCCTTAGCATAGTGCCCAATATGCCTTGCCTTGCCATGATGTTCATGGTGCCTTGCCTTGCCTGGCCTTGCCTTACCATGATGCCGATGGTGCCTTACATTGTCATGCCTTGCCTTGCCTTCCCATGGTACCTATGGTGCCTTGTCTTGCCTTCCCTTGCCTTACTATGATGCCCATGGTGCCTTGCCTTGCCTTGCCTTGCCTTGCCTTGCCATAAGTTGGTGCCTATGATGCATTGCCTTACTGTGGTGCCCAAAGTGCTTTGCCTTGCCATGTCTTACCATGGTACCCATGTTGCCTTGCCTTGCCTTCTTTTGCCTTACTGTGGTGCTCCTGGTGCTTTGTCTTGCCATGACCTGAATTAACATGGTGCACACAGTACCACGCTTGCCTTGCCTTGCTTTGCTTTGCCTTACCATGGTGCACATGTTGCTTTGCCTTGCCATGCCTTGCCTTAACATCTCACCCATGGTGCACTGCAGTGCCTTGCCTTCCCCTACCATATTGCCCATTAGGACCTGCATTGCCTTTCTTTACCTTACCATGATGCCCATGGTGCTTTGCCAGGCTGTGCATTCAGTTGCTTGTTACCCATGGTACCTTGCCTTGCCTTGCCTTACCATGTTTCCCATGGTGCTTGACTTGCTTTGCCATACCAAGGTGTCCATGGCACCTTGCCTTGCCTTGCCTTGCCTTACCTTGCTTTACCTTTCCTTCTGTGCTTTGCCTTGCTTTGCCATACCATGGTGGATATAGTGCATTGCCTTGCCATTCCTTGTCTTACCACAGTGCCCATTGTGCCTTTCCTTGCCTTGCCATGTTTGCCTTACCATGGTGTCCATGGTTCCTTGCCTTGCCTTGCCTTATCATGATGCCCATTGTGAGTTTCCCTGTCTTGCCATGCTTTCCTTACCACGTTGCCCAATGTGCTTTCCCTTGCCTTGCCTTGACTTACCATGATGCTCTTGGTGCCTTGCCTTGCCTGGCCTTGCCTTATCATAATGCGTATTGTGTCTTGCTTGCCTTACCTTGCCTTCTTATGGTGCCCATGCTTCCTTGACTTGTCTTCCCTTGCCTTACTATGGTGCCCATGGTGTCTTGACTTGCCTTGAGTTGCCATACCATGGTGCCTATGATGCACTGCCTTACTATGACTCCTATAGTGCCTTGTCTTACCATACCTTATCATGGTACCCATGGTGCCTTTCCTTGCCTTGTTTTGCCTTACTATGGTGGCCATTGTGCTTTGTCTTGCCTAACTTGCACTAACATGGTTCCCATGGTGCTATGCTTGCCTTCCCACGCCATACTTTGCCTTAACATGGTGCCCAGGATGCCCCATGTTGCTTTGCCTTACCATGGTGCATATGTTGCCTGGCCTTGCCATGCCTTGCCTTAACATGTTGCCCATGGTGTATTGTATTGCCTTTCCTTCCCCTACCATATTGCCCATTGGGACATGCCTTGCCTTTCTTTACATTACCATGCTGACCATGGTGCCTTGCCTTGCCATATCTTCCCTTGCATTACCATGGTACACATGGTGCTTTGCCTGGCTTTGCCTTGCCTTACCATGGGGCCCATCGTGGCTTGCTTCACCTTGACTTGCCTTAACATGGTGCCTGTCATGCCTTGCCTTGCCAAACCTTATGCTGATGGTGAGTTACATTGACTTGCATTCTCTTGCTTTACCATGGTGCCCATGCTCCCTTGCCTTGCCTTACCATGGTGCCATGCCTTACCATGGTGCTATGCCTTACCATGGTAACCATGGTGCCTTGCTTTGCCTTGTTTTGACTTACTATGGTGCCTACAGTGCTTTGTCTTCCCTTGACTTGCATTAACATGATGACCATGGTGCCATGCTTGCCTTGCCTTGCCTTAGTTTGCCTAAACATGGGGCACAGGGTGCCTTGCTCTGCTTTGCCTTACCATGTTGCACATGTTGCCTTGCCTTGCCTTAACATGTTGCCCATGGTGCATTGCATTGCCTTACCTTCCCCTACCAGAGTGTCCATTTAAACGTGCCTTGCCTTGCTTTACCTTAGCATGCTGCCCATGGTGCCTTGCCTTGCTGTGCCTTCCCTTGCATTACCATGGTACCCATGGTGCTTTGCCTTGCTTTGCCTTTCCATGGGGCCCATGGTGGCTTACCTCGCCTTGACTTGCCTTACCATGGTGCCCATGATGCCTTGCCTTGCCTTGTCTAACCATATGTGCGTGGTGACTTGCCTTGCCTTGCATTCTCTCGCTTTACCATGGACTGCATTCTCCCTTGCCTTGCCTTACAATAGTGCCCATAGTGCCTAGGCTTGTCTCACCTTGCCTTTCAATGGTGCCCATGGTGCCTTGCCCTGCCTTGCCTTGCCTTGCCTTGCATTGCCATATTATGGTGCCCATGGTGGCTTGCCTCTCCTTCACTTGCCTTAGCTTGGTTCCCATTGTGTCTTGCCTTGCCTTAATTTCCCTTGCCTTACTTTCCCTTGCCTTACCAAGTTTCACATGGTATCTTGCCTTGCCTTGCCATACCGTAGTTCCCATGGTTCATTTCCTTGCCTTGTGTTGCCTTATTCTCCCATGGTTCCCAAGGCGAATGCCTTGCCTTGCTGTGCTTTGTGTTACCAGGGTGATTACATTGTTTTGCCTTGCTTTGCCATGCGTTACCCTGTTGCCCATGGTGCCTTTTGTTGCCTTTCCTTACCATGGTGCCCATGATGACTTTACTTGCCTTGCCTTGCCTTATCGTGGTGCCCATGTTGTCTTGCCTTGCCTACTGTGCCTAGCCTTATGATGGTGCCCATGCTGCCCATGTTGCCCTGCCTTTCCCTGATACGCTTTACTATTGTGCCAATGGTGCCTTACATTGTCTTGCTTTCCAATTGTGCCTATGGAGATTTGCTTTGACTTGCATTCCCATTGTGACCATGGCGCCCTGTCATGCCCTACCTTACCGTGGTGGCCATGGTGCCTAACACTGCCTTTCCTTGCATTACCGTGGTGCCCATGGCGACTTCCCTTGCCTTGCCTTTCGTTGCCTTGCCTTGCCTTGCCTTCTCTTGCCTTGCCTTGTCTTACCATTGTACCCATGATTCTTTGCCTTGCCTTTCCACAGTGCCTATAGTGCCTTGCCTTACCATGGTGCCTATGGTGCCTTGGCTTGCCTTGCCTTGCCTTGCTTTACCATGGTGCCCATGGTGCCTTGCATTGCCTTGCCTTGCATTGAGTTGCCTTAACATTGTGCCCATGGAGAGCTGCCTTGCCTTGCCTTAACTTGTCTTTCACTTATATGTTGCCCATGGGACATGCCTTGCCATACCTCTGTACCTTGGCTTATCTGGGTGCCCAGGGTGCCTTGCCTTTCTTTGCCTTACCAGGGGGCACATGGCACTTTTCAGTGGCTTGCCTTGCCCTACCATGGTGTCCATGGGACCTTGCCTTGCATTGCCTTGCCTTTTCTTGCTTTACCAATGTGCCCATAGTGCCTTGGCTTACCTTTCCTTGCCTTCCCACAGTGCCCCTCGCATCTTGCCTTGCCTTCCCTTGCCTTACCACAGTGGTCATGGTGATTTGCCTATCGTTAATTGCCTTGTCTTGACTTGCCATGATGTCCATGGTGCATTCACACGCCTTGCTTTGCCTTTTCATGTTGCCAATTGTGCCTTGCCTTGCATTTCCTTGTTCAGCCTTAACATGGTGCCCATGGTCCTTAGTCTTGCCTTGCATTACCATGGTGCCCATGGTAGGTTGCCTTTCCTTGCCTTACCATGGTGCCCATGGTGCCTTGCCTTGCTTTGCCATACCATAGTTGTTATGATGCCTTTACTTTCCTTGCCTAGCCTTCCCATGGTGCCCATAATGCCTCGACTTGCATTGCCTTGCCTTACTGTGGTGCCCTTATTGTATGGCATTGCCTTTCCTTGCCTAGTATTGACTTACCAGAGTGCCCATGGTGCTTTGACATGCTTTGGCTTGCCTTACAATGGTGACTTTGTTGCCTTCCTTTCCTTGCTTTGCCTTGCCTTCCTTTACATGGTTCCCACAGTGCCTGTTCCTGACTTTTCTTGCTTACCATAGTGCCCATGGTGCCTTGTCTTGCCTCGCCTTACAGCGGTGTCCATGGAGACTTATCATACTTTTCATTACCTCTCCATTGTGCCCATGGTGCCTTGTCTTACCATGTCTTCCCTTGGATAACTATAGTGCCTCGCCTTGCCTTACCATGGTGCCTATGTTACCTTACATTCCCTCCCCTTAACATGGTGCCCATGGTGCCTTTTATTGCCTTGCCCTGTTACCATGCTGCCCATGGTGACTTGCCTTGCTTTGCATTATCATGGAGCCCATTGTGCCTTGACTTGCCTTGCCTTCCCTTACCATCATATGCATAGTACATTCCCTTGCTTTACTTTGCAGTTCCTGCCTTCCCTTGCCTTTCCTTACCATGGTGCGTAAGGTGCCTTGCCTTGCCTTGCCTTACCATGGTGCCAATGGTGCCTTGCATTGTCTTGCCTTGCATTGAGTTGCCTTAACATTATTCTCATGGAGAGCTACCTTGCCTTGCCTTAACTTGTCTTCCACTTATATGTTGCCCATGGTACCTGCCTTGCCATACTTTGGTTTACCTGGGTGCCCAGGGTGCCTTGCCTTTCTTTGCCTTACCAGGGGGCAAATGGTGCTTTCCCGTGGCTTGCCTATCCCTACCATGGTGCATATTGGACCTTGCCTTGCATTGCCTTGCCTTTTCTTGCTTTACCAATGTGCCCATGATGTCTTGCCATGCCTTGCCTTGCCTGAATATGGTGCCCATGGTACCTTGCCTTGCCTTGCATGACCTTGCCTTACCATGGTGTCCTTGGTGCCTTGTCTTGATTTACAATGCTGCCCATGGTGCCTTGGCTTGCCTTTCCTTGCCTTCCCACAGTGCACCTGGTGTCGTGCCTTACCATGGTGGCCACGGTGCCATGCCATGGCTTTGCTTGCCTTGTCTTGCCTTGCCACGATGTCCATGGTGCATTCACATGCCTGACTTTGCCTTTTAATGTTGCCAACTGTGCCTTGCCTTGCTCTGCCTTAACATGGTGCCCATAGGATTTTTTTCTTGCCTTGTCTTACCATGGTGCCCATGGTGCCTTGCTTTGCCTTGCCTTACCATGTTGCCCATGGTGCCTTGCTTTGCCTTGCCTTACCATGGCACCAATGGGCACCTTGCCTTTCCTTGCCTTGCCATACCATGGTGCCTATGATGCCTTTCCTTTCCTTGCCTTGCCTTACCATAGTGCTCATAATGCCTCAACTTGCATTGCCTTGCCTTAACATGGTGCCCTTATTGCCCTACCTTGCCTTGCCTAGTCTTTACATATCAGGGTACCCATGGTGATTTGACATGCCTTACCTTGCCTCACCATGGTGACATTTTTGCTTTGCCCTTACTAACTTTGCCTTTCTTTCCTTTACATGGTGCCTGCAGTGCCTTTTCCTAACTTTCCTTGCCTTACCATCATGCCCATGGTGCCTTTGATTGTCTTGCCTTACCGTGGGGCCCATGATGCATTACCATGCCTTTCATTGCCTCACCATTGTGTCCATGGTGCCTTTCCTTGCCATGTATTGCCTTGCCTTACCATTGTGCCCATGGCACCTTGCCTTGCCTTGTTTTACCATGGTGCCTATGGTTCCTTACCTTGCATTACCTTGCCTCACCTTACCATGTTGCCCATGGTTCATTGGCTTGCCTTGCCTTGCCTTACCAACGTGCCTATGTTGCCTTAACTTCCCTTGCCTTACGATGGTGCTCATGGTGTCTTTTTTTGCCTTGCCCTGTTTTACCATGCTACCCATGGTGCCTTACCTTGCCTTACCTTGCCCTGCTTTGCATTACCATGGAGACTATGGTGCCATGACTTGCCTTGCCTTCCTTTACTCTGGTATGCATAGTACTGTCCCTTGACTTAGGTCGCAGGGTGTGTCTTCCTTTGCCACGCTTTACCATGGTGCCAGTGATGCCTTGTCTTGCCTTGCCTTGCCTTACCTTGCTTTGCCTTGCCTTACCGTGCCTTGCCTTGCTTTGACCTACCATGGTGAATATGGCGCCTTGTCTTGCCATGCCTAGCCTTATCATGGTGCCCATTTTGCCCTTCCTTGCATTGCCATGTTTGCCTTACCATGGTGCCCATGGTTCCTTGCTTTGCCTTGCCTTGCCTTATCATGGTGCCCGTTGTGAGTTTCCTTGCCTTGCCATGCTTTACTTACCATGGTGCCCAGTGTGTTTGCCTTGCCTTACCTTACCACGATGCTTATGGTGCCTTGTCTTGCCTGGCCTTGCCTTACCATGATGCCTATGGTGCCTTGAATTGCCTTGACTTGCCTTGCCTGCCCACAGTGCCCATGGAGCCTTGCCTTGACTTCTCTTTCCTTACCATGGTGCCCATGGTACCTTGACTTGCCTTGCCTTGCCATCCCATGGTGCCTATGATGCATTGCCTTACTATGATGCCCATAGTGACTTACCTTGTCATGCCTTACCATGGTACCCATGGTGTCTTGCCTTGCCTTGTTTTGCCTTACTATGGTGCCCATGGTGCTTTGTCTTGCCTTGATTTGCTTTAACATGGTGCCTACGGCGCCAGATTCGCCTTTCCTTGCCTTGATTTGCCATACCTGGGTGCCTTGCATTGCTTTGCCTTACAATGGTGCACATGTTGCCTTGCCTTGCCATGCCTTGCCTTAACATGTTACCCAAGGTGCATTGCATTGCCTACCTTCCCTTATCATAATGCCCAGGACTTGCCTTACCTAGCCTTAGGACTTGCCTTACCTAGCTTTACCTTACCATTCTGCTCATGCTGCCTTGCCTTGCTGTGCCTTCCCTGGCATAAAATAGTACACATGGTTCTTTGCCTTGATTTACCCTGGGATCTATGGCAGATTGTCTCACATTGAATTGCATTTCCATGGTGCCCATGATGCCTTGCCTTGTCTTGTCTAACCATACACCCATGGTGGCTTGCCTTGCCTTGCATTCCCTTGCTTTACCATGATGTCCATGCTCCCTTGCCTTGCCTTACCATGGTGCCCATAGTGCCTATGCTTGCCTTACTTTGTGTAACAATGGGGCCCATGGTGATTTGCCTTGCCTTGCATTGCCATACCATGGTGCCCATGGCGGCTTGCCTCTCCTTTACTTGCCTTAGCCTGGTTTCCATTGTGCCTTGCCTTGCCTTACTTTCCCTTGCCTTACCAAGGTTCCCATGATGTGTTACCTTACCTTGCCTTGCCATCCAATGGTTCCTGTGGTTAATTTCCTTGCCTTTCGTTGCCTTGCTTTCCCATGGTTCCCATGGCAAATTGCATTGCCTTGCCTTGCTTTGCATCACCATGGTGATTACGGTGATTTGCCTTGAATTGCCATGCATTCCCATGTTGCCCATGGTGCCTAGTGTTGGGTTTCATTGCCTTTCCTTACCATGGTGCCCACGGAGCCTTTACTTGCCTTCTCTTACCTTATCATGGTATTTAAGTTGTCTTGCCTTGCCTTGCCTTGTTGTACCTTGCCTTATGATGGTGTCCATGCTGCCCATGATGCCTTGCCTTTCTTTGCCGTGCCTTACCATTGGGCCAATGGTGCCTTGCTTTGTCTTGCCTTGCCTTACCGTGGTGCCATGGTGCCTTGCCTTGCCTTGCCTAACCACTGTGCCAATGGTGACTTGCCTTGCCTGTCCTACCCCTTGCACCCTTGGTGCCCTGTCTTGCCTACTTTACATGGTTTCCATGGTGCGTTACCTTGCCTTTCCCTATCTTATCATGTTGCCCATGGTGACTTACTTTGTCTAATCTTTCATTGCGCTGCCTTGCCTTCCCTTGCCTTCCCTTGCCTTCTCTTGTCTTGCCTTATCATTGTACCCATGATTCCTTGCCTTGCCTTATCTTACCATGGTGGCTATAGTGTCTTGCCTTGTTTTGCCTTACCATGGTGCCCATGGTGTCTTTCATTGCCTTGCCTTGTGTTGCCCTGCCTTAACGTTGTTCCCACAGAGAGCTGCTTTGCCTTACCTTAACTTGCCTTCCACTTCCATGTTGCCCATGGTGCATGCCTTGCCATGCCTTGCCTTACCTGGGTGCCCATGGTGCTTGCCTTTCCTTGCCTTACCAGGAGTCACATGGTGCCTTTCCATGGCTTGCCTTGCCCTATCATGGTTCCCATGGCACCTTGCCTTGCATTGCCTTTCCTTTTCTTGCTTACAAATGTTCCCATGGTGACTTGGGAGGACTTTTCTTGCCTTATGATGGTGCTCATGGTGCCTTGCCTTGCCATGCATGACGTTGCCTTGCCATGGTGTCCATAGTACCTTGCCATGCCTTACCATGCTTCCCATGGTGCCTTGGCTTGCCTTGCCTTGCCTTGCCTTCCCACAGTGCCCATGGTGTCTTGACTTGCCTTCTCTTGCCTTACCATGGTGGCCATGGTGCCTTGCCCTCCCTTTCCTTTCCTTGTTTCGCCTTACCATGGTTTCTGTGGTGCCTTCACATGCCTTGCTTTAAATTTTCATGTTGCCAATTGTGACTTGCCTTGCCTTGCTCTGCCTTAACATGGTGCCCATCATCCTTTGTCTTTCCTACATTACCATGGTGCCCATAGTGAATTGCCTTGCCTTTCATTACCATGTTGCCCATGGTGCCTTGCCTACTTTTGCCTAACCAAGGTACCTATGGCACCTTGCCTTACCTTAGCTTACCATACCATGGTGCTTACGATGCCTATCCTTTCCTTGCCTTGCCATACTATGGTGCCCATAATTCCTTGACTTGCATTTTCTTGCCTTTCCATGGTGCCCTTATTGCCTTGCCTTGCCTTGTCTTGCCTAGTCTTGACTTACCATGGTGTCCATGGTGCTTTGACATGCCTTGCTTTGCCTTACCATGGTGACTATTTTGCCTTGTCTTTCCTTGCTTTGCCTTGCCTTAATTTACATGGTGCCTACAGTGCCACTTCCTGACTTTCCTTGCCTTACCATGGTACCTATGTTATTTTACATTGAATTGCCTAGCTGTGGTGACAATGGCACCTTACCATGCCTTGCCTTGCACCTCTATTCTGTCCATCTTTGCCTTATGTTACCATCATGCTCATGGCGCCTTGTCTTGCCTTGATTTGCTTTAACATAGTGCTTATGTTTCCTTATGCCTTTCCTTGCCTTAGCTCACCTTAGCATTTTGCCCATGGTGCCTTGCCTTCCCTTACCATGGTGCCTAGGATGCCTTACTTTCCCTTGCCTTACCATGATGCCCATGATGCCTTTTATTGCCTTGCCCAGCCTTATCATGCTGCCCATGGTGCTTTGCCTTGCCTTACCTTGCCTGGTTTTGCATTACCTTGGAGCCAATGGTGCCTTGACTTGCCTTGCCTTCCCATACCATGGTACATATAGTACATTCCCTTGCCTTGCTTTGCAGTGACTGCCTTCCCTTGCCTTGCCTTATCATGGTGCCAGTGGTACCTTGCCAGGCTTTTCCTTGCCTTTCTTTAGATAGCTTTGCCTTGCCTTGCAGAGCCTTGTTTTGCTTTGCCTTGCAGAGCCTTGTTTTGCTTTGCCTTACCATAGTGAATATGGTGCCTTGCCTTGCTTTGCATTGCCATACCATGGTGCCCATTGTGTGTTGCCACTCCTTCACTTGCCTTAGCCTGATTCCCATTGTGCCTTTCCTTGCCTTACCAAGGTTCCCATGGTGACTTGCCTTGCTATACTATGGTTCCCATGGTTCATTTCCTTGCCGTGCTTTGCCTTGCTTTCCCATTGTTCCCATGGCAAATTGCATTGCCTTGCCTTGGTTTGCATTAGTGTGGTGATTATGGTGTTTTGCCTTGCCTTGCCTTGCCATGCATCACCATGTTTCCCATAGTGCCTTGTGTTGCCTTGCATTGCCTTTCCTTACCATGGTGCCAATGGTGCCTTTACTTGCCTTGCCTTGCTTTATTATGGTGCCCATGTTGTCTTGCCTTGCCTTGCTGTTCCTTGCCTTATGATGGTGCCCATGCTTCTCATGGTTACTTGCCTTTCCTTGCCATGCCTTATTACTGTGCCAATGGTGTCTTGTTTTCTCTTGCCTTGTCTTACCATGGTGCCAATGGTGACTAGCCTTGCCTTACCATTGTGCCAATGGTTTCTTGCCTTGCCTTGGCTTCCTATTGTGCATAAGGTGGCCTGTCATGCCCTACCTTACCGTGCTGCCCATGGTGCCTTACCTTGCCTTTCCCTGCCTTACCATGGTGCCCATGGTGACTTCTCTCGCCTTACATTTCATTGCTTTTCTTTGCCTTATCTTCTCTTGCCTTGCCTTGACTTACTATTGTGCCCATGGATCCTTGCCTTGCCTTGCCTTGCCTTACCACAGTGCCTATAGTGCTTTGCCTTGCTTTTCCTTACCATGGTGCCTATGGTGCCTTGGTTTGCCTTGCCTTGCCTTACCACAGTGCCCATGATGCCTTGCATTGCCTTGCCTTGCTTGAGGTGCCTCAACATTATGCTCATGGAGAGCTGCCTTGCCTTGCCTTAACTTGTCTTCCACTTATATGTTTCCCATGGTGCATACCTTGCTGTACCTTCGCTTACTTGGGTGCCCAGGATGCCTTGCCATTCTTTGCCTTACCAGGGGTGCTTTTCCGTGGCTTGCTTTGCCCTACCATGGTGCCCATGGGACCTTGCCTTGCATGGCCCTGCCTTGTCTTTTTTTTTTTACCAATGCTCTCATGGTGCCTTGCCATGCCTTGCCTTGCCTTATGATGGTGCCCATGTTGCCTTACCTTGCCTTACATGACCTTGCCTTAACATGGTGTCCATGGTGCTTTGCCTTGCCTTACCATGCTGCCCATGGTGTCTTGACTTGCCTTGCTTTGTCTTCCTCCACTGGCCATGGTGTCACCAAGCCTTGCCTTGTCTTACCTTGGAGGCCATGGTGCCTTGCCTTGTTTTTCATTGCCTTGTCTTGCCTTGACATGTTGTCAGTGGTGCATTCACATGCCTTTCTTTGCCTTTCCATGTTGTGAGTTGCACCTTGCCTTGCCTTGCCTTGCCTTGCTCTGCCTTACCATGCTGCCCATGGTCCTTTGTCTTGCCTTGTGTTACCTTGGTGCCCATGGTGCCTTGCCTTTCCTTACCATGTTGCCCATGATGCCTTGTCTTGCTTTGCCATGGTGCCCATGGCGCCTTGCCTTCCCTTCCCATACCATGGTGCCTACTATGACTCTCCTTTCCTTGTCTTTCCTTACCATGTTGTCCATAATGCCTCAACTTTCATTGCATTCCCTTACCATGATGCCCTTATTGCCTTGTCTTGCCTTGCCTAGTCTTGTCTTACCAGGGTACCCATAGTGTTTTGACATGACTTAACTTACCATGGTGGCTTTGTTACTTTGCCTTTCCCTGCTTTGCCTTACCTTCCTTTATATGGTGCCCACAGTACCTTTTTCAGACTTTCCTTGCCTTACCATGGTGCCCATGGTGCCTTGCCTTACCTCGACTTACCATGTTGCCCGTGGCACATTACCATGCCTTGTCTTGCCTCTCTATTATGCCCATGGTTCCTTCCCTTGCCATGCCTTGCTTTCCCATGGTGCTCATGATACCTTGCCTTTCCTGATGTTACCATGGTGCCCATGACGCCTTGCCTTGCCTTGTTTTACCTTGATGCCTATGGTTCCTTGCCTTGCCTCACCTTACTATGTTTCCTATCGTTGCCTTGCCTTACTATGGTGCCTATGTTGCCTTACCTTCCCTTGCCTAATAGTGGTGCCAATCGTGCCATTTATTGCCTTGTCATGCTTTAATATGCTGCCAATAGTGCCTTGCATTGTCTTACCAACCTTGCTTTGCATTACGATGGAGACCATGTTACCTTAACTTGCCTTGCCTTCCCTTAAAATGGTAGGGATAGTACGTTTCCTTGCTTTGCTTTGCAGTGCCTGCCTTCCTCGCCTTGCCTTACCATGGTGCCAGTGGTTTCTTGCTTGTCCTTGCCTTGTGTTACCTTGATTTACCTTGCCTTGCCATGCCTTGCCTTGCTTGCCTTACCATGGTGAATATGGTGCATTGTCTTGCCATTCCTTGCCTTATCATGGTGCCCATTGTGCCTTTCCTGTCCTTGCCATGTTTGCCTTACCATGGTGCCCAATTTGGCTGGCATTGCCTTGCTTTACCATGACGCTCATGGTGCCTTGCCTTGCCCAGCTCTGCCTTATGGTGATTCCTATGGTGTCTTGCATTGCCTTGCTTGCCTTGCCTTCCCAATGTGCTCCAGGTGTCTTGCCTTTCCTTGCCTTTCCTTGCCTTGCCTTACCATGGTGCTCATGGTTCCTTGCCTTCCCTTGCCTTATCATGCTTCCCATTGTGAATTTCCTTGCCTTGCCATGCTTTCCATAACATGGTGCACAATATGCCTTGCCTTGCTTTACCAAGATGCCCATGATGCCTTGCCTTGCTTTTCCAAGATGCTCATGGTGCCTTGCCTTGCCTTGCCTGGCCTTGCCTTGCCATGATGCCTATGGTGTCTTGTCTTGCCTTGGCTTCCCATGGTGCCCATGGTGCCTTGACTTGCCTTGCCTTGTCATACCATGGTGCCTATGATGCATTGCCATACAATGATGCCCATAGTGCCTTGTCTTGCCATGCCTTACCATGGTACCCATGGTGCCTTGCCTTGCCTTGTTTTGTCTTACTACGCTGCCCATGGTGCTTTGTCTTTCTTTGACTTACATTAACATGGTGCCTATGGTGCCATGCTTGCCTTGCCTTGCCTTGCTATGCCTTACCATGGTCCCCAGGGTGACTTGCATTGCTTTGTCATACCATGGTGCACATGTTGCCTTGCCTTGTCATGCCTTGCCTTAACATGTTGACCACGGTGCATTGCATTGCCTTATCTTCCCTTACTATAGTTCCCATTGGGACATGCCTTGCATTGCTCTAGTTACCATGTTGCCCATGGTGCGTTGCCTTGCCATGCTTTCCCTTTAATTACCTTGTTACCCATGGTGCTTTACCTTGCTTTGCCTTGCCTTACCATTGGGCCCATGGTAGCTTGTCTCACCTTGACTTGTCTTACTATGGTTCCATGATGCCTTTCCTTGCCCTGCCTCAACCCTATGCCTACAGTGACTTGCCCTGTCTTGCATTCCTTTGCTTTACTGTGGTGCCTATGCTACTTTGCCTTTGCTTACCATCGTACTCATAGCACCTAGGCTTACCTTACCTTGCTTTGCAATGGTGCCAATGGTGCCTTGCCTTGCCTTGCATTGTCATACCATAGTGCCCATGGTTGCCTGCCACTCCTTTATTGCTTTAGCATGGTTCACATTTTGCTTTGCCTTGCTTTACTTTCCCTTGCCTTACCAAGGTTCCCATGGTGTCTTTCTTTGCCTTGCCTTGCCACACCATTGTTCCAATGGTTCATTTCCTTGCTTTGCATTGCCTTGCTTTCCCGTGGTACCCATGAGAAATTGCATTGCCTTGCCTTGCTTTGCATTACCACGGTGATTATGGTGTTTTGCCTTGCCTTGCCATGCACTACCATGTTGCCTATGGTGCCTTGTGTTGTCTTGTGTTGCCTTTCCTTACCATATGCCCATGGTGCCTTTACTTGCCTTGCCTTGCCTTGCCTTATCATGGTACCCATGTTGCCTTGTCTTGCCTTGCCTTGCTGTACCTTGCCTTACGATAGTTCCTATGCTGCCCATGGCACCTTGCTTTTCGTGTCCATGCCTTACTATTGTGCCAATGATGCCTTGCCTTGCCTTACCTTGCTTTACCTTGTCTAGCCATGCCTTGCCTTGCTTTGCCTTACCATGGTGAATATGGTACCTTGCATTGCCATGACTTGCCTTACAATGGTGCCCATTGTGAGTTTCCTAGCCTTGCCATGTTTTCCTTACCATGGTGCCCATGGTTCCTTGTCTTGCCTGGACTTGCCTTATTGTGGTGCCCATTGTGAGTTTCCTTACCTTGTCATGCTTTCCTTAACATGGTGCCCAATCTGCCTTGCCTTGACTTGCCTTATTATGATGCTTATGATGCCTTGCCACAATATGGTGTCTAAGATGCATTGCCTTACTATGATGACCATAGTGCCTTACCTTGCCATGCCTTACCATAGTACCCATGGTGCCTTGCCTTGCCTTCTTTTGCCTTACTATGGTGCCCATGGTGCTTTGTCTTGCCTTGACTTGCATTAACATGGTGTCCATGATGCCATGCTTGCCTTGCCTTGCTTTGCCTTACCATGCTGCCCAGGGTGCCTTGCGATGGTTTGCCTTACCTTGACGCACATGTTGCCTTGCCTTGCCATGCATTGCCTTAATGTGTTGGCCATGGTGCATTGCATGGCCATACTTTCCCCTACCATAGTGCCCATTGGGATGTGCCTTGACTTTCTTTACCTTACCATCTGCCCATTGTGCCTTGCCTTGCTGTGCCTTCCCTTGCATGACCATGGTACTCATGGTGCTTTGCCTTGCTTTGCGTTTCCTTACCATGGGGCCCATGATGCCTTGCCTTGCCTTGCCTAACAATACACCCATGGTGACTTGCCTTGCCTTGCATTCCCTTGCTTTACTATGGTGCAAATTCTCTTTTGCCTTGCCTTGCCATGGTGCCTATGGTGCCTTGCCTTGCATTGCAATGCCATACCATGGTACCCATGGTGGCTTATCTATCCTTCATTGGCCTTATCCTGGTTCCCACTGTACCTTGCGTTGCCTTACTTTCCTTTGCCTTCCCAAGTTTCCCATGGTGTCTTGCCTTGCCTTGCCATACCATGGTTCCAATGGTTTATTTCCTTTCCTTGCGTTGCTTTGCTTTCCCATGGTTCCCAGGGTGAATTGTGTTGCCTTGCCTTGCTTTGCATTACCACGGTGATTATGATGTTTTTCCTTGCCTTGCCATGTGTTACCATGTTGCCCATGCTACCTTGTGTTGCCTTGTGTTTCCTTTCCTTACCATGGTGCCCATAATGCCATTACTTGCCTTACCTTGCCTTATAATGGAGCCCATGTTGCCTTTCCTTGCCTTACCTTGCTGTGCCTTGCCTTATGCTGGTGCTCATGCTGCCCATGGTGCCTTGCCTTTTCTTGCCTTCCCATTGTACCCATGGTGCCCTGTTGTGACCTATCTTTCCATGGTGCCATAGTGCCTTACCTTGCCTTTCCCTGCATTACCATGGTGCCCATGGCGACTTGCCTTGCCTTATCTTTCATTGCCTTGCCTTGTCTTGTCTCGCCTTGCCTTACCATTTTACCCATGGTTCCTTGACTTGCCTTGCCTTGCCTTACCATGGTGCCTATAGTGCCTTGCCTTAGTTTGCCTTACCATGTTGCCTGTGGTGCATTGTCTTGCCTTGCCTTGCCTTACCATGGTGACCATGATGCCTTGCATTGCCTTGCGTTGCCTTGCCTTAACTTTGTGCCCATGGAGAGCTATCTTGCCTTGCCTTAATTTGTCTTCCACTTCCATGTTTCCCGTGGTGCTTGCCTTGCCTTGCCTTATCTGGGTGCCCATGGTGCCTTTCCTTTCTTTGCCTTACTAGGGAGCACATGATGCCTTTACCTGGCTTGCCTTGTGCTACCATGGTGCTCATGAGCATTGCCTTGCATTGCCATGCCTTGTCTTGCTTTACCAATGTGCCCATGATGCCTTGCCACACCCTGCCTTGCCTTAGGATGGTACCCATGGTGCCTTGCCGTGCATGGCCTTGCCTTACCATGGCGTCCATGGTGCTTTGCCTTGCCTTGCCATGCTGCCCATGGTACCTTGGCTTGCCTTGCCTTGGTTCCCCACAGTGCTCATGGTGTCTTGCCTTGCCTTCCCTTACCTTACCATGGTGGTCATGGTGCCTTGCCTTGCCTTTCCTTGGCTTGTTTTGCCTTGCCGTGGGGTGCATGGTGCATTCACATGTCTTGCTTTGCCTTTCCACATTGCCAATTGTGCCTTGCCTTGCCTTGCTCTGCCTTAACATGGTGCCTATGGTCCTTTGTGTTGCCTTGTGTTACTATGGTGCCCATGGTGCCTTGCCTTACCTCGCCTTACCATGTTGTCCATGGTGCCTTGTCTTCCCTTGCCTTAACTTGTCGCACATGGCGCCTTGCCTTGCCTTGCCATACCATTGTGCCTATGATGCCTTTACTTTCCTTCCCTTGCCTTACCATGGTGCCCATAATGAATCGACTTGCATTGCCTTGCCTTACCATGGTGCCCTTATTGCATTGCCTTGCCTTTCCTAGTCTTGACTTACCAGGGTGCCCATGGTGCTTTGACATGCCATGTCCTGCCTTACTATGGTGTCTATGTTGCCTTACCTTCCCTTGCCTTACTGTGGTGCCCATGGTGCCTTTTATTGCCTTGCCCTGCCTTACCATGTTACCCATGGTGCCCTGTCTTGCCTTGCCTTAACTTGTTGCCTATGGTGACTTGCCTTGCCATTCCTTGCCATGGTGCCCATGGTGCCTTGCCTTGCCATACCATCATGCTTTTGATGATCTTACTTTCCTTGCCTTGCCTTACCATGGTGCCCTTATTGCATTGCCTTGCCTTGCCTTTCCTAGTCTTGACTTACCAGCGTGCCCATTGTGCTTTGACATGCCTTGCCCTGCCTTACCATGGTGCCCATGTTGGTTGCCTTACCTTCCCTTGCCTTACTGTGGTGCCCATGGTACCTTTTATTGCCTTGCCTTGCCTTACCTTGCTTGCTTTGTATTACCATGGACCCTATGGTGCCTTGACTTGTCTTGCCTTCGCTTACCATGGTACACATAGTATGTTCCCTTCCCTTGCTTTGCAGTGGCTGCCTTCCTTGCCTTGCTTTACCAAGGTGCCAGTCGTGCCTTGCTTGTCTTGCCTTATTTTGCTTTGCCTTTCCTAGCAGTGCCTTGCCTTGCTTTGCCTTACCATGGTGAATATGTTGCCTTTCCTTGTCATGCCTTGCATTACCATGGTGCCCATTGTGCCTTTCCTTGCCTTGCCATGTTTTACTTACAATGGTGCACATGATTCTTTGCCTTGCCTTATCATGGTGCCCATGGTGCCTTGCCTTGTCATACCTTGTTGCCTACGATGTTTTTCTGTTCCTTGCCTTGCCTTACCATAGTGCCCATAATGCCTCAACTTGCATCACCTTGCTTTACCGTAGTGCCCTTATACCCTTGCCTTGCCTAGTCTTCACTTACCACAGTGCCCATGGTGCTTTGACATGCCTAACTTTGCCTTACCATGGTCACTTTGTGGCCTTTCCTTTCCTTTCCTTGCTTTGCCTTGCCTTCCTTTACATGGTGCCCACAGTGCTTTTTCCTGACTTTCCATGCCTTCTCATGATACCCATGGTCCCTTGAGTTGCCTCATCTTGCCGTGGTGCCCAAGGTGCCTTACCATGCTTTGCCTTGACTCTCCATTGTGCCCATGGTGCCTTCCCTTGCCATGTCCTGCCTTGCCTTACCATGGTGCCTTGCCTTGCCTTACGTTACCATGGTGCTCACGGCGCCTTGCATGGCCTTGTTTTACCATGGTGCCTTTGGTTCCTTGCCTTGCCTTGCCTTGGCTTGCCTCTCCTTACGGTGTTACTCATGGTGCCATGCCTTGCCTTACTATGGTGCCTATGTTTCCTTACATTCCCTTGCTTTACCATGGTGACCATGGTGCCTTTTGTTGCCTTGCCCTGCCTTACCATGCTGCCCATGGTGCCTTGCCTTGCCTTACCTTGCCTTGCTTTGAATCACCATGGAGCCCATGTTTCCTTAGCTTGCCTTGCCTTCCCTTACCATAGTACACATGGTACATTCTGTTGCCATGCTTTGCAGTGCCTGTCTTCCCTTGTCTTGCCTTACCATGGTGCCAGTGCTTCCTTGCCTTCCCTTGCCTTACCTAGTTTTGCCTTACCATGGTGAATGTGATGACTTTTCTTTCCATATCTTGCCTTACCATGGTGCCCATTGTGCCTTTCCTAGCCTTGCCATGTTTGTCTTACTATGGTGACCATGGTACCTTGCCTTACCTTATCATGGTACTCATAGTGAGTTTCCTTGCCTTGTCTTGCTTTCCTTCCCATGGTGCCCAATTTGCCTTGCCTTGACTTACCATAATGCTCATGGTGCCTTGCCTTGCCTGGCCTTGCCTGGCCTTGCCTTACCATGATTCCCATGGTGCCTTGCATTGCCTTGCCTTCCCATGGTGCCCATGATGCCTTGACTTGCCTTCCCTTGCCATACCATGGTGCCTATGATACATTACCTTACTATGATGCCCATAGTGCCTTGCCTTGCCATACCTCTCCATGGTACCCATAGTGCCTTGCCTTGCCTTCTTTTGCCTTACTCTGGTGCCCATGGTGCTTTGTCTTGTCTTGACTTGCATTAACATGGTGCTCATGGTGCCATACTTGCCTTGCCTTGCCTTTCTTTGCCTTACCATAATGCACAGAGTGCCTTGCATTGCTTTGCCTTACCATGGTGAACATGTTGCCTTGCCTTGTCATGCCTTGCCTTAACATATTTCCCATGGTGCATTGCATTGCCTTACCTTCCTTTACTGTAGTGCCCATGGGACATGACTTGCCTTGCTTTATCTTACCATGCTGCCCACGGTGCATTGCCTTGCCATGCCTTCCCTTACATTACCATGGTACCCATGGTGCTTTTCCATGCTTTGCCTTGCCTTACCATGGGACCCATAGTGGCTTGCCTAGCCTTTACTTCTCCTACCATGGTGCCCATAATGCCTTGTCTTGCCTGCCTTATCATAGGCTCATGGTGAGTTGCCTTGCCTTGCATTCCCTTGCTTTATCATGGTGCCCAGGCTCCCTTGCCTTGCCTTACAGTTGTGCCTATAGTACCTTGGCTTGCCTTACCTTGCCTTACAATGGTGCCCATGGTGCCTTGCCTTGGTTTGCATTGCCATACCATGGTGCCTCTAGTGACTTGCCTCTCCTTCACTTGCCTTAGCCTGGTTCCTATTGTGCCTTGCCTTGCCTTACTTTCCCTTGTCTTACCAAAGTTCCATGGCTCCTTGCCTTGCCTTGCCTTGCCATACAGTGGATCCCATGCTTCAATTCCCTGCCTTCTGTTGTCTTGCTTTCCCATGGTTCCCTTGGTGAATTGCGTTGCCTTGCCTTGCTTTGCATTACCACAATGATTATGGTGTTTTGCCTTGCCTTGCCATGTGTTATCACGTTGCCCATGGTGCCTGATGTTGCCTTGTTCTGTCTTTCCTTACCATGGTGCCGATGGTTCCTTTACTTTCCTTGCCTTGTCTTATCATTGTGCCTAAGTTGTCTTTCCTTACCTGGCCTTGCTGTGCCTTGACTTACCATGGTGCCCATGCTGCCCATGGTGTATTGCCTTTCCTTTCCATGCCTTACTATTGTGTCAGTGGTGTCTTGCTTTTTCTTGCCTTGCCTTACCATGATGCCCATAGTGTCTTGCCTTTCCTTTCCTTCCCATTGTGCCCATGGTGCCTTGCCTTGCCTTCCCATTGTGCCCATGGTGGCCTGTCATGCGCTACCTTACCATCGTGTCCATGGTGCCTTATCTTGCCTTTCCTTGACTTACCATTGTGCCCATGGTGAAATGCCTTGCGTTACCTTTCATTCCCTTGCCTTGCCTTCCCTTGCCTTATCATGGTGGTCATGGTGCCTTTCCTTGCCTTTCCTTGCCTTGCCATAGTGTCCATGGTGAATTCACATGCCTTGCTTTGCCATTCCATGTTGCCAATTGTGCCTGGCCTTGCCTTGCCCTGCTCTGCCTTAACATGGTGCCCATGGTCCTTTGTCTCACCTTATGTTACCATGATGCCCATGGGGGGGCCTTGCCTTGTCTCACTTTACCATGTTGCCCATGGTGCCTTGCCTTGCCTTACCATGCTGCCCATGGTGCTTTGGCTTGCCTTGCCTTGCTTTCCCACAGTGCCCATGGTGTCTTGCCTTGCCTTCCCTTGCCTTACCATGGTGGCCATGGTTCCTTGCCTTTCCATGCCTTGTCTTCCCTTGCCATGGTGTCCATGATGCATTCACATGACTTGCTTTGCCTTTCCATGTTGACAATTTTGCCTCACCTTACCTTGTCTAGCACTGTCTTAACATAGTGCCTATGGTCCTCTGTCTTGCTTGTGTTACCATGGTGCCCGTGGTGTCTTGCCCTGCCTTCCCTTGTCTTACCATGGTGGCCATGGTGCCTTGCCTTGCCTTGCCTTGCCTTGGAATGTCTTGCCTTGCCATGGTGTCCATGGTACATTCACATGACTTGCTTTACCTTTCCATGTTGCCAATTGTGCCTGGCCTTTCCTTGCCTTGCTCTGCTGTAACATGGTGCCATGGTCTTTTTTTGCCTTGAGTTACTATGGTGACCATGGTGCCTTGCCTTTCCTTACCATGTTGTCCACGGTGCCTTGCCTTGCCTTGGCATACCATTTTGTCCACGGTGCGTTGCCTTGCCTTTCCTTAGAGTGGTGCCCATGGTGCCTTGCCTTGCCTTTCCTTACAGTGGTGCCCATGGTGCCTTGCATTGCCTTGCCTTGACATACCATGGTGCCTTTGATGCTTTCCCTTTCATTGCCTTGCATGACTCTGTTGTGTGTAATGCCTCGACTTGCATTGCTTTGACTTACCATGGTGCCCTTATTACCTTGCTTTACCTAGCCTTGACTTACCAGGGTGCCCATTGTGCCTTCCTTTGCCATTTCTTGACTTGCCTTACCATGATGCTTATGGTGCCTTGCCTTGCCTTACATTACCATGGTGCCCATGGTGCCTTGACTTACCTTGTTTTATCTTGGTTCCTATGGTTACTTACTTTGCCTTGTCTTGCCTCACCTTACCATGTTGCCCATGGTGGTTTGACTTTCCTTGCCTTATCATGCTGCCCATGGTGCCTTGCCTTGGATTACCTTCTCTTGCCTTGCCTTGCCTTACTATTGTACCCATGGTTCCTTGCCTTGCCTTGCCTTACCACAGTGCCTATAGTGCCTTGCCTTGCTTTGCCTTACCATGGTGCCTTGAATTGCCTTGCTTTGCCATACCATGGTGCCCATGGTGACTTGCATTTCCTTGCCTTATCATTGCACCCATGGATAACTGCCTTGCCTTGCCTTAACTTGCCTTCTACTTCCATGTTGCCCATGGTGCATGTCTTACTGTGCCTTGCCTTACCTGGGTGCCCATGGTGCCTTTCCTTTCCTTGTCTTATCAGGGGGCACATGATGCCTTTAGGTGGCTTGCCTTGCCCTACCATGGCACCCATGGCACCTTGCCTTGCATTGTCTTACCTTGTCTCACTTTACCAATGTGCCTGTGGTGACTTGCCACGCCTTTCCTTGCCTTATGATGGTGCCCATATTGCCTTGCCTTGCCTTGCATGACCTTGCCTTACCATGGTGTCCATGGTGCCTTGACTTGTCTTACCATGCTGCCCATGGTACTTTGGCTTGCCTTCCCTTGCCTTCCCACAGTGCCCATGGTGTCTTGCCTTGCCATCCTTGCCTTACTATGGTGGCCATATTGCCTTGCCTTGCCTTCCCTTGCCTTGCCTTGCCTTTCCTTGCCTTGCCATGGTGTCCATGGTGAATTCACATGCCTTGCTATGCCTTTCCATGTTGACAATTGTGCCTTGCCTTGCCTTGCTCTGACTTAACATGGTGATCATGGTCCTTTGTCTTGCCTTGCATTACCATGGTGTCCATGGTGCCTTGCTTTGCCTTTCCTTTCCTTAGCATATTGCCCATGGTGCCTTGCCTTGCTTTACAGTGGTTTCCATGGGGCCTTGCCTTGCCTTGCCTTGTGATACCTTGGTGCCTACCATGCCTTTTCTTTTCTTGCCTTGCCTTGCCATGCTGACCATGGTGCCTTCTATTGCCATGTCTTGCCTTGCTTACCATGGTGCCCATGGTGCCTTGCCTTGCCTTATGTTACCATGGTGCCCAGGGTGCCTTGCCTTGCTATGTTTTACCATGGTGCCTATGGTTCCTTGCCTTGCCTTGCTTGCCTCACCTTACCATGTTGCCCATGGTGCTTTGTCTTGCCTTGCCTTACCTTGATGCCTATGTTGCCTTACCTTCCCTTGCCTTGCCATGGTGCCCATGGTGCCTTTTATTGCATTGTTCTGCCTTACCATGCTGCCCATGGTGCCCTGCCTTGCCTTGCCTTACTTTGCCTTGCTTTGCATTACCATGGAGCCCATGGTGTCTTGTCACACCTTGAATTGCCTTATTATGGTGCCCACAGTGCCTTGCCTTGCCTTACCTGGCCTTGCTGTACATGGCCTTGCCTTACCATGGTGTCTATGGTGCCTTGCATTGTCTTACCATGATGCCCGTGGTGCCTTGGCTTGCCTTCCCACAGTGCCCATGGTGTCTTGTCTTTCCTTCCCTTGCCTTACCACGGTGGTCATGGTGCCTTTTCTTTCCTTTCCTTGGCTTCTCTTGCCTTGCCATGGTGTCCATGGGGCATTCATATGCCTTGCTTGGCCTTTCTAAGTTGCCAATTGTGCTTTGCCTTTCCTTGCCTTGCTCTGCCATAACATGGTGCCCATGTTGTTTATTTGGCCATGTGTTAAGAGGGTGCCCATGGTGTCTTGCCTTGCCTTGCCTTACCATAGTGCCCATGACACCTTGCCTTGCCTTGCCATACCATCCTGCCTTTGATGGCTTTCCTTGCCTTGCCTTGCCTGACTACATTGCCCAAAATGCCTCGACTTGCATTTCTTTGCCTTACCATGGTGCCCTTTATACGTTGCCTGCTGTGCCTTGCCCTACCTGGTTCCCCATGGTGCCTTTTCCTCCCTTGCCTTACCAGGGGGCATATGGTGAATTTCCGTGGCTTGCCTTGTCCTAACATGTTGCCTATGACACCTTGCCTTGCATTGCCTTGCCTTGTCTTTCTTTACCAATGTGAGCATGGTGCCTTGCCACGCCTTGCCTTGCCTGATGATGGTGTCCATGGTGTCTTGCCTTGCATGGTGTTGCCTTGCCATGCTGCCTATTGTGCCTTGACTTGCCTTGCCTTCTCACAATGCCCATGGTGCCTTTCTTTTCCTTTCCTTGCCTAGTCTTGCCTTGCCATAGTGGCCATGGTGCATTCACATGCGTTGCTTTGCCTTGCCATGTTGCCAATTGTGCATTGTCTTGCCTTGCCTTGCTCTGCCTTACCATGGTGCCTACGGTTCCTTGCCTTGCCTTGTCTTATCATGGTGCCCGTTGTGAGTTTCCTTGCCTTGCCATGCTTTCCTTATCATGGTGCCCATTGTGACTTGTCTTGCCTTGCCTTGCCATGATTCTCATGCTACCTTGCCTTGCCTGGCCTTACCTTAGCATGATGCTTATGGTGCCTTGCATTGCCTTGTCTTGGCTTGCCTTCCATGGTGCTCATGGTGGCTTGCCTTGTCTTCCCTTGATTTACCATGGTGCCCATGGTGCCTTGCCTTGCCTTGCCTTGCCATCCCATGGTGCCTATGCTGCATTGCCTTACTATGGTGCTCATAGTGCCTTGCCTTGCCATACCTTATCATGGTACACATGGTGTCTTGCCTTTTTTGCCATACTGTGGTGCCCATGGTGCTTTATATTTAGTTAAAATGATGCCCATGATGCCATGCTTGCCTTGCCTTTCTTTGCCATACCATGGTGCACAGGGTAACTTGCATTGCTTTGCCTTACCTTGGTGCACATGATGCCTTGCCTTGCAATGCTCTGCCTTAACATGTAGCCCATGGTGCATTGCATTGCCTTGCCTTCCCCACCATAGTGCCCATTGGGATGTGCCTTGCCTTGTTTTACCTTACCATGCTTCCTATGGTGCTTTGCCTTGCGTGCCTTCCTTTGCATTACCATTGTACCCATGGTGCTTTGCCTTGCTTTGCCTTGCCTTACCATAGGGCCCAAGGTGGCTTGCTTCGCCTTGACTTGCCTTACCATGGTGCCCATGTTGCCTTGCCTTGCCTAACCCAACACCAGTGGTGACTTGTCTTGCCTTGCATTCCCTTGCTTTACCATGGTGACCATGTTCCCTTGCCTTGCCTTACCATGGTGCCCTTAGTGCCTAGGCTTGCCTTACCTTGCCTTGTAATGCTGCCCATGGTGCCTTGCTTTGCCTTGTGTTGCCTTACTATAGTACAAATAGTGGCTTGCCTCTCCTTTACTTGCTTTACCCTGGTTCCCATTGTGCCTTGCCTTGCCTTGCCTTACTTTCCCTTGCCTTATACCAAGGTTCTCATGGTGTCTTTCTTTGACTTGCCATACCATGGTTGCTACGGTTCATTTCCTTGCCTAGCATTGTCATGCTTTCCCATGGTTCCCATGGCGAATTGCGTTGTCCTGCCTTGCTTTGCATTACCTAGGTGATTATGGTGTTTTTCCTTGCCTTGCCATGTGTTACTATGTCGTCCATGGTGCCTTGTGTTGCCTTGCATTGCATTTCCTTACCATGGTGCCCATGGTGCCTTTAATTGCCTTGCCTTATCATTTTGCCCATGTGGTCTTACCTTGCCTTGCCTTGCTATGCCTTGCCTTACAATGGTGCCCATGCTGCCCATGGTGCCTTGCCTTTCCTTGCCATGCCTTACTATTTGCAAATGGTGCCTGCATTGTCTTGCCTTGCCTTACCAGGGTGCCCATGGTGCCTTGCCTTGCTTTCCCATTGTACCCATGGTGCCTCGTCATATCCTACCTTACCATGGTGCCTATGGTGCCTTACCTTGCCTTTCCCTACATTACCATGGTGTGCATGGTGACTTGCCTTGCCTTACATTTCATTGCCTTGCCTTGCCTTGCCTTCTCTTGCCTTGCATTACCATTATACCCATGATTTCTTGCCTTGCCTTGCCTTACCACGGTGCTTATAGTGCCTTGCCTTGCTTTGCCTTACCATGGTGCCTGTGGTGCCTTAGCTTGCCTTGCCTTGCCTTACCGTGGTGCCCTGTTGCCTGCGTTAACTTGCATTGCACTGACTGGCCTTAACGTTGTGCTTATGGAGAGCTGCCTTGCCTTGCCTTAACTTGCCTTCCACTTCCATGTTGCCCATGGTGCGTGCCTTGCTGTGCCTTGCCTTACCTAAGTGCCCATGGTGTCTTTTCTTTCCTTGCCTTACCAGGGGGCACTTGGTGCCTTTCTGTGGCTTGTTGTCCTACTATGGTGCCCACGGCATCTTGCTTTGCATTGCCTTGACTTGTCTTGCTTCAGCAATGTGCCCGTGTGCCTTGCCAAGCCTTGCCTTGCCTTATGATGGTTCCCATGGTACCTTGAATTGTCTTGCATGGCCTTGCCTTACCATGGTGTCCATGGTGTCTTGTATAGCCTTACATGCTCCCATGGTGCCTTGGCTTGCCTGGCCTTGACTTCCCACAGTGCCCATTGTGTCTTGCCTTACCTTCCCTTGCCTCACCATGGTGGCCATGGTGCCTTTCCTTGCCTTGCCTTGCCTTGCTTTTCCTCACCATGGTGTCCATGGTGCATTCACATGCCTTGTTTTGCCTTTCCATGTTGCTGATTTTGCCTTGCCTTGCTTTGCCTTGCTCTGCCTTGACATGGTGCCCATGTTGCCTGCCCATGCCTTGCCTTGCCATGCCATTGTGCCTATGATGCCTTTCTATTTATTGCTTTGCCTTACTATGGTGCCCATAATGCCTCAGCTTGCATTGCCTTGAATTCCTATGGTGCCCTTATTGCCTTGCCTAGTATTGACCTACCATGGTGCCCATGGTGGTTTAACATGCCTTGCCTTGCCTTACCATGGTGACTTTGTTGCCTTGCCTTTCCTTGCTTTGCCTTGCCATCCTTTACATGGTGCCCACAGTGCCTTTTCCTGACTTACCTTGCCTTACCAAGGTGCCTTGCATTGCCTTGCCTTGCGTGGTGCCCATGGCACCTTACCATGCCCATGATGCCTTCCCTTGCCATGTCTTGCCTTGCCTTACCATGGTGTTCATGGTGCCTTACTTTGCCTTCCGTTTCCATGGTGCACATGGCGCCTTGCCTTGCTTTGTTTTACCATGGTGCCTATCTCTCCTTGCCTTGCCTTACCTTGCTTTGCCTTACCATGTTGACCATGGTGCCTTGCCATGCCTTGCCTTCCATTGCTTTACCATGGTGAATGTGGTGCCTTGCATTGCCATGCCTTGCCTTACCATGGTGCCCATTGTCCCTTTCTTACTTTGCCATGTTTGCCTTACCATTGTGCCATGGTTCCTTGCCTTGCTTTATCATGGTGTCAATTGTGAGTTGCCTTGCCTTGCCATGCTTTCCTTACCATGGTGCCCAATGTGCCTTGCCTTGCCTTTCATGATGATCTTGGTGCCTTGCCTGGCCTGGCCTTGCCTTACCCTGATGCCTATGGTGCCTTGCATTGCCTTGTCTTACCATGGGGCCCATGGTGGCTTGTCTTGACTTGACTTGCCTTACTCTGTTGTCTATGATGCCTTGCCTTGCCTAACCATAAGCACAAGGTGACTGGCCTTGCCTTGCATTCCCTTTCTTTACCATGGTGCCCATGTTCCCTTGCCTTTCCTAATCATGTTGCCCCTATTGCCTAGGGTAGTCTTACCTTGCCTTGCAATCATGCCCATGGTGCCTTACCTTGCTTTGTGTTGCAATATCATGGTGCCCATGGTGGCTTGCCTTGCCTTCCTTTGCCTTACCATGGTGCCAATGGTGCCTTGAGTTGCCTTGCCTTGCCATACCATGATGCCTATTATGCATTGCCTTACTATGATGCCCATAGTGCCTTGCCATGCCTTACCATGGTACCCATGGTGCCTTGTCTTGTTTTGCCTTACTATTTTGCCCATGGTGTTTTGTCTTGCTTTGACTTGTATTAACATGTTGCACATGGTGCAATACTTGCCTTGCCTTGCCTTAGCTTGGTGTCCAGGGTGCCTTATATTTCTTTGCCTTACCATGGTGCACATGTTACCTTGCCTTGCCATGCTTTGCCTTAACATGTTGCCCATGGTGTATTGCACTGCCTTACCTTCCCCTACCACAGTGCCCTTTGGGATATGCCTTGCCTTGCTTTACCTTACCATGCTGCCTATAGTGCCTTGCCTTGCCATGCCTTCCCTTGCATTACCAAGGTACCAATGGTGATTTGCCTTTCTTTGAGTTGCCTTACCATGGGGCCAACGGGGGCTTGCCTCACCTTGATATGCCTTACCATGGTGTCCATGATGCCTTGCCTTGCCTAACCATGCACCTTGCTGTGCCTAACCATACTCCAATGATGACTTGCCTTGCCTTGTGTTCCCTTGCTTTACCATGGTGTCCATGCTCCATTGCCTTGCCTTATCATGGTGCCCATAGTGCCTAGCCTTGCCTAACCTTACCTTACAGTGGTGCCCATGGTGCCTTGCCTTGTCTTGCTTTGCCATTCCATGGTGCTGATGATGGCTTGCCTCTCCTTTACTTGCCTTAACCTGGTTCCCATCATGCCTTGCCTTGCCTTACTTTCCCTTGCCTTAACAAGGAAGGGCAAGGCTTGGCACTATGGGCATCATAGTAAGGCAATGCACCATAGGCACCATGGTATGGCAAGGCAAGGCAGGTCAAGACACCATCAGCACCATGGTAAGGCAAGGGAAGGCAAGGCACCATGGGCACCATGGTAATGCAAGGCAACACAAAGGACCATGGGCAATATGTTAAGGCACAGCAATGCAAGGCAAAGCAAGGCACAATTGTCAACATGGAAATTCAAAGCAAGATATGTGAATGCACCATGGACACCATGGCAAGGCAAGACAAGGCAAGGCAAGGCACAGCACCATGGCCACCATGGTAAGGCAAGGGAAGGAAAGGCAAGACACTATGGGCACTGTGGGGAGGCGAGGCAAGGCAAGGCCTTGCCTATCCTTGCCTTACCATGATGCCTATGGTGCCAGGCAAGGCAAGGCAAGGCAAGGCAAGGGCAAGGGCAAGGGCAAGGGCAAGGGCAGGGCAGGGCTCCACTAACACCATGGTAAGGGAAGACAAGGGAAGGCAGGCAAAGTAACGTACTACACGTTACTACCTTGCAAAGCAAGACAAGGTAACATACAAAGCGTACCATGGTAATGGAAGGCAAGGCAAGGCAAGGCACTATGGGCTCCATAGTAATGCAAGGCAAGGCAAGATAAGGCAAGGCAAGGCACTATGGGCAGCATGGTAAGCCAAGGCAAGGCAATAAAAGATACCATGGGCACCATGGTAAGGCAAGGGAAGGTAAGGCAAAATAGGCACCATGGTAAGGCAAGGCAAGACAAGGTAAGGCAAAGATCCATTGGCACCATAGTGAAAGAAGGCAAGGCAAGGCATAATGGGCACCATGGTAATGTAAGACAAGGCAAGGAACCATGGGCACCGTGGTAAGGCAAGGCAAGACATGGCAAAGGAAGGCACAATGAGAAAACAGAGAGGCAAAGTAAGGCATGGTAAAGTGCCATGGGCACTACGGTAAGTTGAGGCAACACAAGGCACCATGGGCACCATGGTAAGGCAAGGAAAGTCAGGAAAAGGCACTGTGGGCACCATGTAAAGGATGGCAAGGCAAAGTAAATAAAGGCAAGGCAACAAAGTCACCATGGTAAGGCAAGGCAAGGCAAGGCATGTCAAAGCAACATGGGCACCCTGGTAAGTCAAGACTAGGCAAGGCAAGGCAATAAAGGCACCATGGGAAGGCAAAGCAATGCAAGTCGAGGCACCATGTGCCCCTTGTAAGGCAAGGAAAGACAAGGCACCATGGGCAACATGGAAGTGGAAGGCAAGTTAAGGCAAGGCAAGGTAGCTCTCCATGGGCACAACGTTAAGACAACACAATGCAAGGCATGGCAATGAAAGGCACCATGGGCATCATGATAAGGCAAGGTAAAGCAAGTCAAGGCACCATAGGCACCATGGTAAGGCAAAGCAAGGCAAGGCACTATAGGCACCGTGGTAAGGCAAGGCAAATCAAGGAACCATTGGTACAATGGTAAGCCAGGGCAAGGCAAGGGAATGCACAGCAAGGCAAGGTAAGGCAATGAAAGGTAAGGCAAGGAAAGTCATCTTGGGTACCATAGTAAGGCAAGGCAAGCAAAAGCAAGACACCATTGGCACAATAGTAAGGCATGGCAAGGAAAGTCAAGGCACCATGGGCAGCATGGGCACCATAGGAAAGCAAAGCACAGGAAGGTAAGGCAAGACAAAACAACATGGGCACCATTATAAGGCAAGGCAAGGCAAGTAAAGGCACCATACACACCATGGTAATAAAAGGCAACACAAGGCACCATGGGTAACATGGTAAGTCATGGCAAGGCAGGCAAGGCAAAATACCATAGTCACCGCAGTAATGCAAAGCAAGACAAGGCAACACAATTTATCACGAGAACCATAGGAAAGTAGGGCAAAGCAAGACAAGGAAATGAACCATGGGAACCATGTTATGGCAAGGCAAGGAAAAGCAAGGCACCGTGGGAACTTTGGTAAGGCAAGATAAAGTAAGGCAAGGAAAGGCACATTGGGAACCAGGCTAAGGCAAGTAAAGGAGAGGCAAGCCACTATGGTCACCATGGTGTGGCAACTCAAGGCAAGGCAAGGCACCATGGGCACCATTTTAAGGCAAGGTAAGGGAAGCCTAGGCTGTATAGGCACCATGGTAAGGCAAGGCAAGGGAGCATGGGCACCATGGTACAGCAAGGGAATGCAAGGCAAGGCAAGTCACCATAGATGTATGGTTAGGCAAGGCAAGGCAAGCTATCATGGGCACCGTGGTAAGGTAAAGTTACGGTGAGGCAAGCTGCATGGGCCCCATGGTAAGGCAAGGAAAAGCAAGGCAAAGCACCATGGTTACCATGATAATTCAAGGGAAGGCATGGCAAGGCAAGGCACCATGGGCAACATGGTAAGGTAAAGCAAGGCAAGACACTTCCATGGTAAAGCAAGGCAAGGCACCATAGGCACCATCTTAAGTCAAGGCAAGGCATGGCAAGGCACCATGGACATATTGGTAAAGCAAGACAAGGCAATGCAATGCAAGGCAAGCTGCCATGGGCAACATGGTAGGGCAAGGCAAGTCACGGAAAGGCACCATGTGCCCCCAGTAAGTCAAGGAAAGGCAAGGCACCATGGGCACTCAGGTAAGGCAAAGCATGTCAAGGCATGCCCCATGGGTAACATGGAAGTGGAAGGCAAGTTAAGGCAACACAAGGCTGCTCTCCATCGGCACAACGTAACGGCAAGGCAACCCAAAACAAGGCAATGCAAAGCACCATGTGTACCATGGTAAGGGATAGCAAAGCAAGGCAAAGCACCATGTCTACGATGGTAATGTAAGGGAAGGCATGGCAAGGCAAGGCACCATGGGCAGCATGGTAAGGTAATGCAAGGTAAGGCATGTCCCAATGGGCACTGTGGTAGGGGAAGGTAAGGCAATGCAATGCACCATGGGCGACATGTTAAGGCAAGGCATGGTAAGGCAAGGTAACATGTACATCATGCTAAGGGAAAGCAATGCAAGGCAACCTGGGCACCATGGTAAGGCAAACCAAGGCAAGGCAAGGTAAGGCAGCACCATGTGCACCATGTTAATGCAAGAAAAATCACCATGGGCACTATAGTAAGTCAAAACAAGGCAAGTCAAGTCACAATGGGTACCATGATAAAGCCTGGCAAGGCAAGGCAAGGCAAGGCACTATGGGCATCATAGTAAGGCAATGCATCATAAGCAACATGGTAAGGTAAGGCAAGGCAAGTCAAGGCACCATGGACACCATGGGAAGGCAAGGCAATGTAAGGCACCATAGGCATCATGGAAAGGCAAGGCCAGGCGAGGCAAGGCACCATCAGCATCATGGTAAGGCAAGTAAAGGCAAGGCACATTGGGCACCGTGGTAAGTAAAGCACAGCAAAGCAAGGAAACTCACTATGGGCACCATGATAAGGCAAGGCATGGCAAGGAATCATGGGCCCCGTGTTAAGGCAAACATGGCAAGGCTAGGAAGGCACAATGGGCACCATGGTAAGACAAGGCATGGCAAGGCAAAGCACCATATTCACCATGGTAAGGCAAAGCAAGGCAAGGCAAGGCAAGGCACCACTGGCACCATGGTAAGCCAAGGCAAGGGAAGGCAGGCACTGTAAAGCAAGGCAAGGGAATGCACTATGCATACCATGGTTAGGGAAGGCAAGGCAAGGCAAGTCAGGGCACCATTGGCTCCATGGTAAAGCAAAGCAAGGCAAGGTAAGGCAAGACAAGGCACCATGGGTAGCATGGTAAGGCAAGGCAAGGCAATAAAAGGCATCATGGGCACCACAGTAAGACCAAGGAAGGTAAGGCAACATAGGCACCATGATAAGGAAAGGCAAGGAAAGATACAATGGACAACATGGTAAGGTGAGGCAAGGCAAGGCAAGGAACCTTGGGCAACAGGGTAAAACAAGGCAAGGCAAGGTATCATGGGCACCATGGCAACTGAAGGCAAGGCACCATTGGCACTATGGTAAAGCAAGGGAAGTCATGGCAAGGGAAGGCAAAATGGACACAATGGAGAGGCAAGGCAACGCATAGTAAGGCACTGCAGGCACCACTGTAATGCAAGGCAATGACACCATGGGCACCATGGTAAGGCAAGGAAAGTCAGGAAAAGGCACTGTAAGCACCACGTAAAGAAAGGCAAGGCAAAGCAAGGAAAGGCAAGGCAGCAAAGTCATGTTGGTAAGGCAAGGCAAGGCATGTCAAAGTACCATGAGAACCCTGGTAAGTCAAGCCTAGGCAAGGCAGGGCAAGGCAATAAGGGCACCATGGTAAGACAAGGCAATGCAAGTCGAGGCATTATGGGCACCATGGTAAGGTAAGGCAAGGCAAGGAAGGGAAAGGCATCGAACGCACCATGCTATGGCAAGGCAAGGCAAGGTGCCATGGGCAACATGATAACTCAAGGCAAGGCAAGGCACCATGGGCAACACAATAAGTCAAGGCAAGGCAAGGCACCATGGACAACTGGGTAAGGAAAGGAAAGGCAAGGCATGGCACTATAGGCACCATGGTTATGCGAGGCAAGACAAAGTACCATGGGCACCATGTTAAGTGAGAGCAAGGCAAGGGACAATTGACAACATGGAAAGGCAAAGCAAAGTATCTGAATTTACCATGGACATCATGGCAAGGCAAGACAAGGCAAGACAAGGCAAGGAAAGGCAAGGAAAGGCAAAGAAAGGCACCATGGGCAGCATGGTAAGGCAAAGGAAGGCAAGGCAAGACACCATGTGCACTGTGGGAAGGCAAGGCAAGGCAAAAAAATGACACCATGGGCAGCACAGTAAGTCAAGGCAAGGCAAGGCACCATGGGCACCATCATAAGGCAAGGCAAGGTGTGGCAAGGCACCACAGGCACATTGTTAAAGCAAGACAAGACAAGGCAATGTAAAGCAAGGTGCCGTGGACAACATGGTAGGACAAGGCAAGCCACGGAAAGGCATCATGTGCCCCCTGGAAAGGCATAGTAAAGCAAGGCATCATGGGCACTCAGGTAAGGCAAGGCATGTCAAGGCATGCACCATGGCAACATGGAAGTGGAAGGCCACTTAAGACAAGGCAAGGCAGCTTTCCACGGGCACAATGTTAAGGCAAGGAAATGCAAATCAAGGCAATGCAAGGCCCCATGGGAAGCATGGTAAGGCAAGGCAAGTCAAGCCAAGGCACCAAGGCACTTTAAGGCAAAGCAAGGCCAGGCACTATAGGCACCATGGTAAGGCAAACAAGGCAAGAAACCATGGGTACAATGGTATGACAAGGCAAGGCAAGGCAATGAATGGTAAGGCAAGGCAAGGCAAGTCACCATGGGAACCATGGTAAGGCAGGGATAAACAAGGGAAGGCACCATGGGCACCATGGTAAGGTAGGACATGACAGGGCACCATAGGCACAATGAGAAGGCAAGGCAAGGCACATTGGCAAAATGGTAAGGCGAGGCAAGGCACCATTGGCACAATGGTAAGGTAAGGCAAGGCAAGGCACCATTGGCAACATGGTAAGGCAAGGCAAGACAAAGCAAGACACCATTGGCACAATAGGCATGGCAAGGAAAGCAAGTCACCATAGGTAGCATTGTGCACCATCTTAAGTCAAGGCACAGCAAAGCAAGGCAAGACAAGATAACATGGGAACCGTCATAATGTAAGGCAAGGCAAGTAAAGGCACCATGGGCACCATGGTAAGGAAAGGCAACACAAGGCAACACAAGGTACCATGGGCAACATGGTAACACATGGCAAGGCAAGGCAAAACACCATAATCACTGCCATAATGCAAATCACAAAGCTAGGTAGGGCAAGGCAAGGCATCATGGGCAACATGGTAATGCAAGGCAAGACAAAGTACCATGGGCACCATGTTAAGGTAGAGCAATACAAGGAAAGGTAATGCGCAATTGGCAACATGGAAAGGCAAAGCAAGGCAGGTGAATGCACCATGGACACCATGGCAAGGCAAGACAAAGCAAGGAAAGATAAGGCAAGGCACCATGGCCACCATGGTAAGGCAAAGGAAGGCAAGTTCCATTGGCAAGGTTCACATTGGAAACCATGGTAAGGAAAGCACAGCAAGGCAAGGAAACTCACAACAGCACCACGATAAGGCAAGGCACCCATGGTGCCTTCCCATGCCATGTCTTGCCTTGCCTTACCATGGTGCCCATGGTGCTTTGCCTTGCCTTGCCTTGTTTTACAATGGTGCCTATGGTTCCATGCCTTGCTTCGCCTTACCATGTTGCCAATGGTGCCTCGCCTTGCCTTGCCTTATGATGGTGCCTATTGCTGCCTTATCTTCCCTTGCCTTACGATGGTGCCCATGGTGTCTTTTCTGCCTTGCCCTGCCTAACCATGCTACCCACAGTGCCTTACCTCGCCCTGCTTTGCATTACCATGGAGCCCATGGTGCCTTGACTTGCCTTGCCTTCCTTTATCATGGTATGCATAGTACGTTCCCTTGCCTTGCATTGCAGTGCCTGCCTTCCCTTGCCTTGCCTTACCATGGTGCCAGTGGTGCCTTACCTTGCCTTGCCTTGCTTTGCTTTACCTTGTGGTGCCTTGCCATGGCTTGCCTTACCATGCTACACATTGTGCCTTTCCTTGCCCTGCCATGTTTGCCTTACCATGGTGCCCATGGTTCCTTGCCTTGCCTTATCACAGTGACCATTGTGAGTTTCCTTGACTTGCTGTGCTTTCTTTACCATGATGCCCAATGCACCTTGCCTTGCTTTGCCTTATCATGATGCTCATGGTGCCTTGCCTGGCCGGCCTTGCCTTATCTTGGTGCCCACGGTTCCTTGACTTGCCTTGCCTTGCTATACTTTCGTGCTTAGGATGCATTGACTTACTCTGATGACCATAATGCCTTTCCTTGCCATGCCTTACCATGGTACCCATGGTGCCTTGCCTTGCCTTGTTTTGCCTTACTATGTTACCCATCTCACTGTGTCTTGCCTTGACTTGCATTAACATGGTATCCATGGTACAATGCTTGCCTTGCCATGCCTTGATTTTCCTTACCATGTTACCCAGGCTGCACTGTGTTCCTTTGTCTTACCATGGTGCCCATGTTGCCTTGCCTTGCCATGCATTGCCTTAACATGTTGCCCATGGTGCATTGCATTGCCTTACCTTCCCCTACCAGTGCCCATTGGGATGTGCCTTGCCTTGCTCTACCTTACCATGCTGCCCTTGGTGCTTTGTCTTGTTATGCCTTCCCTTGCATTACCATGGTAGACATGGTGCTTTGACTCACTTTGCCTTGCCTGACCATGGGGGCCATGGTGGCTTGCCTCACCTTGACTTGCCTTACCATGGTACCCATAATGCCTTGCCTTGCCTTAATTAACCATACGCCCATGGTGACTTGCCATGCCTTGCATTCCCTTGCTTTATCATGGTGCCCATGCTCCCTTGCCTTGGCTTACCATGGTGCCCATAGTGCCTAGGCTTGCCTTACCTCATCTTACTATGGCGCCCATGATGCCTTGCCTTCTCTTGTGTGGCCATACCATTATGCCAATGGTGGCTTGCCTCTCCTTTACTTGTCTTAGCCTGGTTTTCATTGTGCCTTGCCTTGCCTTACATTCCCTTGCCTTACCATGGTGGCCAGTGTGCCTTGCCTTGCCTTTTCTTTCCTTGCCATGGTGTCCATGGTACATTCATGTCTTTCTTTGCCTTTCCAGGTTCCCAATTGTGCCTTGCCTCACCTTACCAGGATGCCCAAGATGCCTTGCCTTAACACGGTGCCCATAATGCCTTGCTTTGCCATACCATGGTGCCTACAATGTCTTTTCTTTCCTGGCCTTACCTTATCATGGTACCCATAATTCCTCGACTTGCACTTTCCTGCCTTGCAATGGTGTGCTTATTGCCTTGCCTTGCCTTGCCTAGTCTTGACTTACCAGGGTGTCCATGGTGCTTTGACATGCCTTGCCTTGCCTTACTATGATGACTTTGTTGCCTTGCCTTTCCTTGCTTTACTTTGCCTTAATTTACATGGTGTCCACAGTGCATTTTCCTGACTTTCTCTGACTTACCATGGTGACCATGGGAGCTTGCATTGCCTCGCCTTACTGTGGTGCCCATGGTGCCTTATCATGCCTTGCTTTGTGTCTCCATTTTGCCCATGGTGCCTTTCCTTGCTGTGTCTTTCCTTTCATTACAATGGTGCCCATGATGCCTTGCCTTGTGATACTTCATCGTGATGCCCATGGCACCTTGCCTTGCCTTACCTTGTTATACCATGTTGCCTATGGTTCCTTACATTGCCTTGCCTTGCCTCGCCTTACCATGTTGCCCATGGTGCCTTACCTTGCCTTGCCTTACCATGGTGCCTATGATGTCTTACCTTCCCTTGCCTTTCCATGGTGCCCATGGTGACTTTTATTGCCTTACCCTGCCTTACCATGTTGCATTGCATTGCCTTACCTTTCCCTACCACAGTGCCCACTGGGATATGCCTTGTCTTGCTTTACCTTACCATACTGCCCATAGTGCCTTGCCTTGCCGTACTTTCCCTTGCCTTACGAAGGTTCCCAAGGTGCCATGCCTTACCTTGCCAAACCATGGTTCCCATGGTTTGTTTCCTTGCCTTGCCATTGCCTTGCTTTCCCATGGTTCCCATGATGAATTGCATTGCCTTGCCTTGCTTTGCATTACCTTGGTGATTATTGTGTTTTGCCTTGTCTTGCCATGCATTACCAGGTTGCCTATGGTGCCTTGTGGTACCTTGAGTTGCCTTTCCTTACCATGGTGCCCATGGTGCCTTTACTTGCCTTGCCTTGCCTTATCATGGTGCCCATGTAGTCTTGCCTTGCCTTTCCTTGCCATGCCTTACTATTGTGCCAGTGGTGCCTTGCTTTGTCTTGCCTTGCCATATCATGGTGCCCATGGGGTCTTGCCTTGCCTTGCATTCCTATTGTACCCATGGTACCCTGTCATGCTCCACTTTACCATTGTGCCCATGGTGCCTTACCTTGCCTTTCCCTGCCTTACCATGGTGCCCATGGTGCCTTGCATTGCCTTGCCTTGCATTGCCTTGTCTTAACGTTGTGCCCATGAAGAGCTGCTTGCCTTGCTTTAACATGCCTTCCAATTGCCTTGCCATGCCTTGCGTTACCTGGGTGCCCATGATGCCTTGCCTTTCGTTGCCTTACCAGGGGACATATGGTGCTTTTCTGTGGCTTACTTTGCCCAACCATGTTGTCCACGGCACCTTGCCTTGCATTGCCTTACCTTGTCTTGCTTTACCAATGTGCCCATGGTGCTTTGTCATGCCTTGCCTCACCTTATTATGGTGCCCTGCCTTGCTTTGCATGGCCTTAAATTACCATGGAGTCAATTGTGCCTTGCCTTTCCTTACCGTGCTGCCCATGGTGCCTTGGCTTGCCTTGCCTTCCCACAGTGCTCTTGGTGTCTTGCCTTGCCTTCCCTTGCCTTACCATGGTGGACATGGTGCCTTGCCTTCCCTGTCCTTGCCTTGTCTTGCCTTGCCATGGTGTCCAGGGTGCATTCACATGCCTTGTTTGGCCTTTCCATGCTGCCAAGTATGACTTGCCTTGCATTGCCTTGCTCAGCCTTAACATGATGCCCATAGTTCTTTGTCTTGCCTTGCCTTACCAGGGTGCCCAGGGTGCCTTGCCTTGCATTACATTACCATGGTGCCCATGGCGCCTTTCCTTGCCTTGTTTAACCATGGTGCGTATGGTTCCTTGCCTTGCCTCACCTTACCATGTTGCCAATGGTGCATTCCCTTGCCTTGCCTCACCATGGTGCCTCTGTTGCCTTACCTTCCCTTCCTTACCGTAGTGCCCATGGTGCCTTTTATTGCCTTGACCTGCCTTGTGTTGCCTTGTGTTGCCTTTCCTTATCATAGTGCCCATGGTGCATTTACTTGCTTTCCTTGCTTTGTCATGGTGCCCAAGGTGCCTTGCCTTGCCTTGCCTTACCTTGCCTTGCATTGCATTACCATGGAGCCCACGGTGCCTTGAGTTGCCTTGCTTTCCCTTACCATGGTATACATAGTACGTTCCATTGTCTTGCTTTGCAGTGCTTGCTTTCCCTTGCCTTTCCTTACCATGGTGCCAGTGTTGCCTTACCTTGGCTTGCATTATCTTGCTTTGCCTTGCCTTGCCATGACTTGCCTTGCTTTGCCATACCCTGGTGAATATGGTGCCTTGCCTTGCCATGCATTGCCTTACCATTATGCCCATTGTGCCTTTCTTTGCCTTGCTGTGATTGCCTTAACCATGGTGATCATGGTTCCTTGACTTGCCTTTCCTAATCATGGTGCCCATTGTGAGTTTCCTTGCCTTGCCATGCTTTCCTTACCATGGTGCCCAAGGTGCCTTGCCTTGCCTTCCCATACCATTATGCTCATGGTGCCTTTCCTGGCCTTGCCTTACCATGATGCCTATGGTGTCTTGCACTGCCTTGCCTTGCCTTGATTTTCTATGGTGCCCATTGTGCCTTGCCTTGTCTTCCCTTGCCTTACCATGGTGTCCATTGTGCCTTGCTATACCATAGTGCCTATGATGCATTGCCTTGCTATGATGCCCATATTGCCTTGCCTTGCCATGCCTTACCATGTACACATGGTGCCTTGCCTTGCCTTGTTTTGCCTTACTATGGTGCCCATTGTGCTTTGTCCTGCCTTGACTTGCATTAACATAGTGCCCATTGTGCCATGCTTGCCTTGCCTTACCGTGGTGGCCGGGGTGGGTTACATTGCTTTGCCTCACCATGATGCACGTGTTGCCTTGCCTTGCCATGACTTGCCTTAACATGTTGCCCATGGTGCATTGCATTGTGTTACTTTCCCCTACCATAGTCCCCATTAGGAAGTGCCTTGCTTTGCTTTACCTTACCATGCTGCCCATCGTGACTTGGCTTGCCATGCCTTGTATTACTACGAATACCATGGTGGCTTGCCTCATCTTCACTTGCCTTACCATGGTACCCATGATGCCTTGTCTTGCTTTGCCTATCCATACGCCCACAGTTACTTGCCTTGTCTTGCATTCCCTTGCTTTACCGTGGTGTCCATGTGTCTTGCCTTGCCTTACCATGGTGCCAGTAGTTCCTAAGCTTGCCTTACCTTGCCTAAAAATGGTGCCCATGGTGCCTTGCCTTGCTTTGCTTTGCCATATCATGGTGCCTATGATGCCTATGGTCGCTTGCCTCTCCTTTACATGCCTTAGCCTGGTTCCCATTTTGCCTTGCCTTGCCTTACATTCCCTTGACTTACCAAGGTTCCCATGGTGCCTTGCCTTGCCTTGCCTTACCTTGCCATATCATGGTTCCCATTGTTCATTTTCCTGCCTTGTGTTGCCTTGCTTTCCCATGGTTCCCATGGCGAATTGAGTTGCCTTGCCTTGTTTTGCATTACCGTGGTGATTATGGTGCTTTGCCCTGCCTTACAGTGCGTTACCATGTTGTCCATAGTGCCTTGTGTTGCCTTGTGTTGCCTTTCCTTATCATAGTGCCCATGGTGCATTTACTTGCTTTCCTTGCTTTGTCATGGTGCCCATGTTGTCTTGCCTTGCCTCACCTTACCTTACTGTGCTTTGCCTTATGATGGTGCCCATGTTGCCCATCTTACCTTGTCTTTTTCTGCCTTACCATTGTGCACATGATGACTTGCATTGTCTTACCTTTCATTGTCTTGCCTTGCCTTGCTGTGCCTTCTCTTGTCTTGCCTTGCCTTACCATTGTACCTATGGCTCCTTGCCTTGCCTTACCATGGTGCCTAGAGAGCCTTGTCTTTCTTTGCCTTACCATAGTGTCTATGGTGTCTTGGATTGCCTTCCATTGCCTTCACATGGTGCCCATGGTGCCCTGCCTTGCCTTCCCTTGCCTTCCCTTGCCTTACCATGGTGTCCATGGTGCCTTGACTTTCCTTCCCTTGCCATCCCATGGTGTCTTTGATGCATTGCCTTACTATGATGCCCATAGTGCCTTGCCTTATGATACCTTACCATGGTAGCCATGGTGCCTTGCCTTGCCTTACTATGGTGCCCATGGTGCTTTGTCTTGCCTTGACATACATTAACATTCTTCCCATGGTGCCATGCTTGTCTTGCCTTGCCTTAACTTGCTTTGCCTTACCATGGTGCCCAGGGTGCCTTGCGTTGCTTTGCCTTACCATGGTGCACATGTTATGTTGCCTTGCCATGCCTTGCCTTCTTTTGCTTTGCCTTCCCAAAGTACACAAGGTTTCTTTCCTTGCTTTGCCTTACCATGGTGCCTATAGTGCCTGGCCTTGCTTTGCCTTACCATGATGCCTATGGTGCCTTGGCTTGCCTTGCCTTGCCTTACCATGGTGCCCACGGTGCCTTGCATTACCTTTCCTTGCATTGCCTTGCCTTAACATTGTGCCCATGGAGAGCTGCCTTGCAGTGCCTTAAGTGTCCTTTCATTTCCATCTTGGCCATGGTGCATGCCTTGCCTGGGGGCACATGGTGCCTTTCTGTGGCTTGCCTTGCCCTACCATGGTGCCCATGGCTTCTTGTCTTGCATTGCCTTGCCTTATCTTGCTTTACCAATGTGCTCATGGTACCTTGCCACTCCTTGTCTTTCTTTATTATGGTACCTTGTTTTGCTTTGCATGGCCTTACTTTAACACGGTGTGCATTGTGCCTTTCCTTACATTACCATGCTGCCCATGGTGCCTTGGCTTGCCTTGACTTGCCTTCCCACAATGCCCATGGTGTCTTGCCTTGCCTTCCTTTTCCTTATAATGGTGGCCATGGTTTCCTGCCTTGCCTTTCCTTGCCTTGTCTTGTCTTGCCATGGTGTCCATGGTGCATATTTACCTGCCTTGTTTTGCTTTCCATGTTGCCAATTGTGCCTTGCCTTGCCTTGCCTTGCCTTTCCTTACCATGTTGCCCATAGTGCCTTGCATTTCTTGGCCTTACCATGGTACCCATGGTGATTTGCATTCCTTTGCCTTGCCTTACCATGGGGACCATGGTGGCATGCCTCACCCTGACTTGCCTTACCACAGTGCCCATGATGTCTTGCCTTACCTTGCCTAACCATACACCCATGATGACTTGCCTTGCCTTGTATTCCCTTGCTTTACCATGGAGCCCATGCTCCCTTGCCTTGAATTACCGTGGTGCCCATAGTGCCTACACTTGCCTTGCCATGTCTTACAATGGTGCCCATGGTTCCATGCCTTGCCTTGTGTTGCCATACCATGGTGCTCATGGTGGCTAGCCTCTCCTTCATTTTTGTTAGCCTGGTTCCCACTGTGCCTTGCCTTGCCTTACTTTCCCTTGTTTTCCCAAGGTTCCCATGGTGTCTTGCCTTGCTGTACCATTGTTCCCATGGTTTATTTCCTCTCCTTGCATTGCCTTGCTTTCTCATGGTTCCCACATCGAATTGCATTGCCATGCCTTGCTTTGCATTACTGTGGTGATTATGATGTTTTGTATTGACTTGCCATGCATTACCATGTTGCCCATGGTGCCTTGTATTGCCTTTCCTTACCATAGTGCCCACTGCGCCTTTACTTGCCTTGCCTTGTCTTATCATGGTGCCCATGGTGTCTTGTCTTGCCTGCCTTGGTGTGACTTGCCTTAAGATTGTGCCCAAGCTGCTCATGGTGCCTTGCCTTTCCATGCCTTGGCTTACTAATGTGCCAATGGTGCCTTCCTTTGTCTTGCCTTGCCTTGCCATGGTGTCCATGGTGCCTTGACTTGTCATCTCATTGTGCCCATGGTGCCCTGTCGTGGCCTACCTTACCATGGTGCCCTTAGTGTCTTACCTTGCCTATCCCTGCCTTACCATGCTGCCCAATGTGCCTTGCCTTGCCTTACCTTTCATTGCCTTGCCTTGCCTTACCACAGTGCCTGTAGTACATTGCCTTCCTTTGCCTTACCATGGTGCCTATGTTGCCTTGGCTTGCCTTGCCATGACTTATCATGGTGCTCATGGTGCCTTGCCTTGCCTTGCCTTGCATTGCCTTGCCTTAACATTGTGCCCATGGAAAGCTGCCTTGCCTTGCCTTAATTTGCCTTCCACTTCCATGTTGCCCATGGTGAATGCCTTGCCATGCCTTGCCTTACATGGATGCCTATGACATCTTGCCATTCCTTGACTTACCAGAGTGCACATGGTGCCTTTCTGTGGCTTGCCTTGACCTACCATGGTGCCCATGGAACCTTGCCTTGCATTGCCTTGCATTGCCTTGCTTTACCAATATGCCCATGGTGCCTTGCCATGCCTTGCCTTGCCTTATGGTGGTGCCCATTGTGCCTTGCCTGGCCTTGCATGGCCTTGCCTTACCATGGTGTCCATGGTACCTTGCCTTGCCTTACCACGATGCCCATGGTACCATGGCTTGCCTTGTCTTGCCTTCCTATAGTGCCCATAATGTCTTTACTTGCCTTCCCTTTCATTATCATGCTGGCCATAGTGCGTTTCCTTGCCTTGTCTTGCCTTGCCATGGTGTCCATCGTGCATTCACATGCCTTGCTTTGCATTCCCATGTTGCCAATTGTGTCTTGCCTTTCCTTGACTTGCTTTGCCTTAACATGGTGCCCATGGTCCTTTGTCTTGCCTTTCATTACCATGCTGCCCATGGTGCTTGCCTTTCCTTTCCTTACCATGTTGCCCATGGTGCATTGCCTTGCATTGCTTTACCACGGTGCCCATGGCAGTGTTCCTTGCCTTGCCTTGCCCTATCATGGTGCCTAAGATGCCTTTCCTTTCCTTGCCTTGTCTTACCTTACCATGGTGGCTGTAATGTCTTGACTGCATTGCTTTGCCTTATCACGGTGCCCTTATTGCCTTGCCTTGCCCTGCCTTGCCTAGTCTTGAGTTACCATTGTGCCCATTCTACTTTGACATGACACACCTTGCCTTACATTGATGATATTGTTGCCTTCCTTTTATTTTCTTTGTCTTGCCTTCCTTTACATGGTGTCCAAGTGCATTTTCCTGACTTTCTTTGCCTTACTAGGGTGCCCATGGTGTCTTGTGTTGTCTTGCCTTACCTTGGTGCCCATGGTTCCTTACCATGCTTTTCCATGACTCTCCATTTTGCCCATGGTGCTTTACTTTGCCATGCCTTACCTTGCCTTATTATGGTGCCCATGATGCCTTGTCTTGAATTATGTTACCATGATGCCCATGGCACCTTGCTTTGCCTTGTTTTACCATAGTGCCTATGGTTCCTTGCCTTGCCTCACATTACCATGTTGCCTAAGGTGCTTTGCTTTGCCTTCCATGGTGCCTATGATGCCTTATATTCCCTTGCCTTACCCTGGTGCCCATGGTGCCTTTTATTGTCTAGCCCTGCCTTACTGTGCTTCTCATGGTGCCTTGCTTTGCCTTACCTTGCCTTGCATTGCATTACCATGGAGCCCATGGTGCCTTGACATGTCTTGCCTTCTCTTACCATGGTATGCATAGTACATTCTCTTGCCTTTCTTTACAGTGTCTGCCTTCCCTTGCCTTGCCTCACCATGGTGCCAGTGTTGCCTTGCCTTGCCTTGCCTTGCTTTGCCTTGCTGTGCCTTGACTTGCTTTGTCTTACCATGGTGAATATAATGCCTTGCCTTGCCACTTTTTGCCTTACCATGGTGCCAATTTTGCCTTTCCTTGCCTTACCACATTTGACTTACTACGGTGCCCATGGTTCCTTGCCTTGCATTGCCATATCATTGTAAGCATTGTGAGTTTCCTTTCCTTGCCGTGCCTTTTTACCATGGTGTCCAATTTGCCTTGCCTTGCCTTGCCTTGTCTTGCCTTGCTTAGCCTTACCGTGATGCTCATGGTGCCTTGCTTGCCTGGCCTTGCCTTAACATGATGCCTATGGTGCCTTGTATTGCATTGCCTTGCCTTTCTTTCCCATGGTACCCATGGTACCTTCCCTTGCCTTGCCTTACCATGGTGCCCATGGTGCCTTAACATACCTTGATTGACCACACAATGGTACCTATGATGCATTGGCTTACTATGATACCCATAGTGCCTTGCCTTGCCATGTCTTACTATGGTACCCATGGTGCCTTGCCTTGCATTGTTTTGCCTTATTATGGTGCCCATAGTGTTTTGTCTTGCCTTGACTTGTATTAACTTGGTGCCCATGTTACCGTGCTTGTCTTGCCTTGCCTTGCCTTACCATGGTACCCAGGTTGCCTTGCCTTGCCAATGTGCACGTTACCATTGCAAGCCATGCCTTGCCTTAACATGTTGCCCATCGTGCATTGCATTTCCTTACCTTCCCTTAACATAGTGCCCATTGAGATGTTCCTTGCTTTGCTTGACCTTACCATGCTGCCCATGGTGACTTGCCTTGCCATGCCTTCCCTTGTATTGCAGTGGTACCCATGGTGCTTTGCCTTGCTTTGCCTTGACTTACCATGTGGACCACAGTGGCATGCCTTGCCTTGACTTGCCTTAACACAGTGCCCATGATGCTTTGCCTAACCATATACCCATGGTGACTTGCCTTGCCTTGCATTCCCTTGCCATACCATGGTGCTCATGGTCCCTTTGCCTTGGTTTATCATGGTGCTCATAGTGCTTAGGCTTGCCTTACCTTGCCCATGGTGTCTTGCCTTGCCTTACATTGCCATACCATGGTGCCCATAGTGGCTTGCCTCTCCTTCACTTGACTTAGCCTTGTTCCCATTGTGCCTTGCCTTGTCTTACTTTCCCATGCCTTACCAAATTTCCCATGGTACCTTGCCTTGCCTTCCCTTGCCATACCATGATTCCTGTGGCTGATTTTCTTGACTTGCATTACTGTGCCTTCCCATGGTTCCCATGGCGAATTGCATTGCCTTGCCTTGCTTTGCATTACCGTGATGATTATAGTGTTTTGCCTTGCCTTGCCATGTTGCCCATGTTCCTTGTGTTGCCTTGAGTTGCCTTCCCTTACCATGTGGCCCATGGTGCCTTTGCATGCCTTTCCTTGCCTTACTCTGCCTTGCCTTACAATTGTGCAAATGCTGCCCATGGTGCATTGCCTTTCCTTGCCATTCCTTACTATTGTGCCAATGGTGACTTGTTTTGTCTTGCCTAGCTTGACCATGGTGCCCGTGGTTCCTTGCCATGCCTTGCCTTACAATTGCGCCTATGGTGCCTTCCCTTGCCTTCTCATTTGGCCCATGGTACCCTGTCATGCCCTACATTACCATGGTTCACATGTTGCCTTACCTTGCCTTTCCCTGCCTTACCATGGTGCCCATGGTAACTTCCCTTGCCTTACCTTTCATTGCCTTGCCTTGCCTTCTCTTGCTTTGCATTCCCATTGTACCCATAGATCCTTGCCTTGCCTTGCTTTACCATAGTGACTATATTGGCTTGCCTTGCTTTGCCTTACCATGGTACCCATGATGCCTTGTCTTGCCTTGCTTTGTCTCACCGTGGTGCACATGGTGCATTGCATTGCCTTGCCTTATGTTGCCTTGCCTTAATGTTGTGCCCATAGAGAGCTGCCTTGACATGCCTTAACTTGCATTCCACTTCCATGATGCCCATGGTACATGCCTTGCCTTGCCTTGCCATAAATGGGTGCCCATGGTGCCTTGCCTTTCCTTGCTTTACCAGGTGGCACCTGATGCCTTTCGGTGACTTGCTTTGCCCTACAATGGTGCCCATGACACCTTGACTTGCATTGCCTTGCCTCATCTTGCTTTACCAATGTGCCCATGGTGCCTTGCCATGCCATGACTTGCCTTATGAAGGTGACCATGGTGTCTTGCCTTGCCTTGCATGAACTTGCTTTAACATGGTGTCCATGGTGACTTGCCTTGCCTTACCATGCTGCCCATGGTGCCTTGGTTTGCCTTGCCTTGCCGTCCCACAGTGCACATGGTGTCTAGCCTTGCCTTCCCTTGCCTTATGATGGTGTACCACCATGGTCATTGCCTTGCCTTTCCATGACTTTTCTTGACTTCCCATGCTGTCAATGGTGTATTCACATGCCTTGTTTGCCTTACCATGTTGCTAGTTTTGCCTTGCCTTGTCTTACTTTGCTCTGCCTTAATATGGTGCCCATGGTCCTTTGTCTTGCTTTGCATTACCATGTTGCACATTATGCCTTGCCTTGCTTGGACTTACAGTTTTGCCCATGGTGCCTTGCATTGCCTTGCCTTAACATGTTACCCATGGTGCCTTGCTTTGATTGCTATACCAAGGTTCCTAAGATTCGTTTCCTTTAATTGCGTTGCCTTACCATGGTGGCCATAATGCCTTAACTTGCATTGCCTTGCGTTATCATTGTGCCCTTATTGCCTTGCCTTGCCTTGCCAAATCTTGACATTCCAGGGTGCCCATGGTGCTCTGACATGCCTTGCCTTGCCTTAACATGGTGACTTAGTTGCCTTGATTTTCCCTGCTTTATCTTGCCTTCCTTTACATGGTGCCCACAGTGACTTTTCCTGACTTTTGTTGCCTAACCATGGTGTCCCTGGTGCCTTGCCGTGCCTCGCCTTACCGTGGTGCCCATGGTGCCTTAAAATGCCTAGGCTTGTCTCTCCATTGTGCCCATGGTAACTTCCATTGCCATTTCTTGCCTTGCCTTGCCTTACGTTACCATGGTGACCATGGCACCTTGCCTTGCCTAGTTTTACCATGGTGCTTATGGTTCCTTGCCTTGCCTTGCCATACCATGGTGCCTATGTTGCCTTACCTTCCCTTGCCTTACCATGGTTCTCATTGTGCCATTTATTGCCTTGCTCTGCCTTACCATGTTGCCCATGGTGCCTTTCCTTTCCTACCCTTGCCTTGCTTAGCATTAACATGGAGGCCATGGTGCCTTGACTTGCCTTGCCTTCCCTTACCATGATGCTCATGGTGCCTTGCCTTGCTTTGCCTGGCCTTGCCTTACCATGATGCATATGTTGCCTTCATTGCCTTCCCTTCCCTTGTCTTCCTATGGTGCCAGTGGTGCCTTGCCTTGCCTTCCCTTGCTGTACCATGGTGCCCATGGTGCCTTTACTTGCCTTGCCTTGCCATATCAGGGTGCCCATGTTTTCTTTCCTTGCCTTGTCCTGCTATGCCTTGCCTTATGATGTTGCCCATGGTACCCATGGTTCCTTTTCTTGCCTTTCCATGTCTTACTACTGTGCCAATGGTGCCTTGCTTTTTCTTGCCTTACCTTATCGTGATACCCATGGTGCCTTGCCTTGCCTTCCCATTATGCCCATGGTGCCTTACATGCTTTACCATGGTGCCCATAGCAACTTGCCTGGCCTTACCTTTCATTGACTTGCTTTCTCTTGCCTTGCTTTGCCTTACCATTGTACCATGGTTTCTTGCCTTGCCTTACCATGGTGCCTATAGTAGCTTGCCTTGCTTTGCCTTACCATGGTGCCCACGCTGCCTTGACTTGCTTTGCCTTGTCATACACCCATGGTGACTTGCTTTGCCTTGCATTCACTTGCTTTACTGTGGTGCCAATGCTCTCTTGCCTTGCCTTTCCAGTTTGCCCGTAGTGCCTAGGCTTTTTTTACCCTGCCTTGCAAAGGTGCCCTTGGTGTCTTGCCTTGACTTATGTTGCCATACCATGGTGGTTTGTCTCTCTTTTACTTGCCTTAGCCTGGTTCTAATTGTGCCTTGCCTTGCCTTACTTTCCCTTGCCTTACCAAGTTTCCCATGGTGCCTTGCCTTGCCGTGCCAAACCATGATTATCATGGCTCATTTCCTTGCCTTGTGTTGCCTTGTTCTCCCATGGTTCTCATGGCAAATTCCGTTATGTTGGCTTGCTTTGCATTATTGTGTTTTGCCTTGCCTTGCCTTGCCATGTGTTACCATGTTGCCCATTTTGTCTTCTGTTGCCTTGTGTTGCCATTCCTTACCATGGTGCCCATTGTGCCTTTGCTTGCCTTGCCTTGACTTAACATGGTGCCCATTTTGTCTTGCCTTGCCTTGCCTTGCCGTGCCTTGTCTTACAATGGTGCCCATGCTGCCCATGTTGCCTTGCCTTGCCTTGCTGTGTCTTGCCTTTTGACGGTGCCCATGCTGCCCAGGTTGTGTTGCCTTTTCTTGCCATGCCTATTGTGCCAGTGGTACCTTGCTGTATCTTCCCTTGCCTTACCATGGTGCCCATGGTGCGTTGCCTTGCCTTGCCTTGCATTATCATAGTGCCCATGGTGTATTGCTTTGCTTTACCTTCCCATTGTGACCATGGTGCCTGTCATGTCGTATCTTACTGTGGTGCCCATGGTGCCTTTTATTGCTTTGCCATGCCTTATCATGTTGCCCATGGTGCTTTGCCTTGCCTTACCTTGCCTTGCTTTGCATTACCATGGAACCCATGGTGCCTTGGCTTGCCTTCCTTTCCCTTACCATGGTATGCATAGTATGTTCCCTTGCCTTGCTTTGCAGTGCCTGCCTTGCCTTGCCTTGCCTTACCATGGTGCCAGTGGTGCTTTGCCTTGCCTTATCTTGCCTTACCTTATTTTTCCTTGCCTTGCCATGCCATGCCTTGCCTTGCTTTGTCTTACCACGGTGAATATGGTACTTTGTCTTGCTGTGACTTGCCTTACCGTGGTGCCCATTGTGCCTTTCTTTGACTTGCCATGTTTGCTTTACCATGGTGCCTATGGTTCCTTGCCTTGCCTTGCCTTATCATGGTGACCATTTTGACTTCACTTGACTTGCCATGCTTTTCTTACCATTGTACCCCATGTGCCTTGCCTTGCCTTGCCTTACCATGATGCTTATCTGTCTTGCCTTGCCTGGCCTTGTGTTACCATGATGCCTATGGTCACTTACATTTCCTTTCCTTGACTGTCCTTTACTTGTCTTTGCCTGGTTCCCATTGTCCCTTGTGTTGCCTTACTTTCCTTTGCCTTACTAAGTTTCCCATGGTGGCTTGCCTTGCATTGACTTGCCATACCATGGTTCCCATGGTTCATTTCCTTGCCTTGCATTGTCTAGTAATCCCATGGTTCCCATGGTGAATAGCATTGCCTTGCTTTTCTTTGCATTACCATGGTGATTATGGTGTTTTGACTTGCCTTGCCATGAGTTACCATATTGCTCATGGTGCCATTGTGCCTTTCCTTGCCTTGCAATTTCACCTTACCATGGTGCCCATGGTTCGTTGCTTTGCCTAGACTTTTCATGGTGAACATTGTGAGTTTCCTTACCTTTCCATACTTTCCTTACCATGGTGCCCAATGTGCCTCACCTTGCCTTGTCTTACCATGATGGATACGATGCCTTTCCTTACCTTGCTTTGTCTTACCATGGTGCCCATAATGCCTCAATTTGCATTGTCTTGCCTTATCATGGTGACCTTATTGCCTTGCCATACTATGGCACCATGTTAATGAATGTCAAGGCAAGGCCTGGCATTACCATGGTGCCCACTGTGACTTGCCTTGCCTTTTCTTTCCTTACCTTGTTGTATGTAGTGCCTTGCCTGGCCTTACCATTATGCCCATGGTGCCTTGCATTGCCTTCCCTTGCCTTGCTTTCCCATGATGCCCATGGTGCCTTGCTTTGCCTTCCCTTGTCTTACCATGGTGCCCACGGTGCCTTGACTTGACTTGCCTTAGCATACCATGGTTTCTATGATAAATTGCCTTAGTATGATGCCCATAGTGCCTTGTCTTGAAATGCTTTGGTACGGCAATAGAAAATAAGGCAAGGCAAGATATAATGGGAACCATGCTAAGGCAAATAAAGGAGAGGCAAGCCACCATGGGCACCATGATATGGCAATGCAAAGCAAGGCAAGGCACCATGGGTAGCATTGTAAGGCAAGGTAAGGCAAGCCTAGGCACTATGTGCATCATGGTAAGGCAAGGCAAGGGAGCATGGATACCATGGTAAAGCAAGTGAATGCAAGGCAAGGTAAGTCATTATGGGTGTGTGGTTAAGCAAGACAAGGCAAGTCACCATGGGGGTATGGTTAGGAAAAGCAAGGCAAGACATCGTGAGCAGCATGGTAAGGCAAGTCAAGATGAGGGAAGCCACCATGGGCCCCATGATAAGGCAAGGCACAGCAAGGGAAAGCACCTTAGGTACCATGGAAATTCAAGGGAAGGCAAGGCATAGCACGGCACCATGGGTAGCTTAGTAAGGTAAAGCAAGGCAAGGCACATCCCAATGGGCACTATGGTAGGGGAAGGTAAGGCAATGCAATGCGTCATAGGCATCATGTTAAGACAAGGAATGGCAAGGCAAAGGAATATGGGCACTACGATAAGGCACGGCAAGGGAAGGCACCACGGTAAGGCAAGGCAGGGCAAGCCAAGGTACAATAGGCACCATGGTAAGGCAAAGCAAGGAAAGGAACCATGGGTACAATGGTAAAGCAAGGCAAGAGAAGGCAAGGCAAGGCAATGAAAGGTAAGGCAAGGCAAGTCACCATGGGCTCCATGGTAAAGCAAGGAAAGGCATGGTAAGCCACCATGGGCACTATGGTAAAGTAAGGCATGACAGGGCACCATGGGCATAATGGGAAGGCAAGGCAAGGCAAAGCACCATTGGCATAATGGTAAGGCAAGACAAGGCAAGGCACCATGGGCACCATGTTAAGGCAAGGCAAGATAAAGCAAGGTACCATTGGCACAATAGTAAGGCATGACAAGGAAAGGCAATGCACCATGGACAGCATGGGCACCTTTAAGGCAAGGCACAGCAAGGCAAGGCAAGGCAAGACAACATGGGCACCATGATAAGGCAAGGAAAGGCAAGTAAAGGCACCATGGGCAACATGGTAACACATAGAAAGGCAAGGCAAAACACCATAATCACTGCAGTAATGCAAAGCAAGGCAAGGCAATGCAATTCGCCATGGCAACCATAGGAAAGCAAGGCAACGAAAGGCAAGGATAAGAACCATGGGAACCATGGTATGTAAAGACAAGGCAAGGCAGGGCACATGGGAAAACTGGTAAGGCAAGGGAATGTAAGGCAAGGCAAGGCACAGTAGGAACCAGGCTAAGGCAAGTAAGCGAGAGGCAAGGCAACATGGGCACCATGGTATGGCAAGGTAGGCAAGCCTAGGCACTATGGACACTATGGTAAGGAGAGGCAAAGGAGCATAGGCACCATAGTAAAGCAAAGGAATGCAAGGCAAGGCAAGTCACCATGCACATATGGTTAGGCAAGGCAAGGCATCATGGGCACCATGGTAAGGCAAGTCAAGGTGAGGCAAGCTACCATGGGCCCCATGGTAAGACAATGCAAGGCACCATGGGTACCATGGTAATGCAAGGGAACACAGAGCAAGGCAAGGCACCATGGACAGCAAGGTAAAGTAAAGCAAAGTAAGACATGTCACAATGGTCACTATGGTAGGGGAATGTAAGGTAATGCAGTGCATCATGGGCAACATGTTAAGTCAAGGCTTAGCAAGGCAAGGCATCATGTGCACCATGGAAAGGTAAAGCAACGCAGGGTACTCTGGTCACCATGGTAAGGCAAAGCTAGACAAGGCAAGTATGGCACCATGGGCACCATGTTAATGCAAGACAAGGCAAGACAAAGCACCATGGGCACCATAGTAAGGCAAAACAAGGCAAGGCAAGGCACCATGGAAACCATAGTAAGTCATGGTAAGGCAAGGCACTATGAGCATCATGATAAGGCAAAGAAAGGCAAAGCACCATAGGGATCATGGTAAGGCAAGACAAGGCAAGGCAAGGCACCATGAGCATCATGATAAGGCAAGGAAAGGCAAGGTACATTGGGCACCATGATACGGAAAGCACAACAAGGCAAGGAAACTCACAATGGGCACCATGAATATGCAAGGCATGGCAAGAAACCATGGGCACCATGGTAAGGTAATCATGGCAAGGCTAGGAAAGGCACAATGAGCACACGGTAAGGCAAGGCATGGCAACACAAAGCACCATATTCACCGTGGAAAGGCAAAGCAGTGCAAGGTATGGCAAGGCAAGGCAAAGCAAGGGAAGGCAAGTCAAGGCAAGGCACCACTGGCACCATGGTAAGGCAAGGCAAGACAAGGCAAGGACTGCAAAGCAAGGCAAGGGAAAGTACTATGCATACCATGCATGAGGAAGGCAAGGCAACTCAAGGCACCATGGGCAGCATAGTAAGGCAGGGAAAGGCAATAAAAGGCACCATGAGCACCACGGTAAGGCAAGGAAAGGTAAGGCAAGACACCATGGGCACTGTGGGAAGGTAAGGCAAGGCAAGCCAAGGCACTATGGGCAGCATGGTAAGGCAAGGCAAGGCAAGGCAGCATGGACACTATGGTAAGGCAAGGACATGTAAGGCAATGCAAGGCACCATGGGCACCATAATTAGGCAATGCAAAGCATGGCAAGGAGCCATGGGCACACTAGTAAAGCTGACAAGGCAAGGAGATGCAAATCAAGATGCCATGGGCACCGTGGTAGGGCAAGGCAAGCCACAGAAACCCACCATGTGACCCCCAGTAAGGCAAGGAAAGAAAAGGCACCATGGGCAACAAGGTAAGGGAAGTCATGGCAAGGCATCCACCACTGGCAACATGGAAGTGGAAGGCAAGTTAAGTCAAGGCAAGGTGGCTCTCCATGGGCACAACCTTAAGGCAAGGCAACATAATGCAAGCCAATGCAAGGTGCCATGGGCGCCATGGTAAGCACAGCAAGGCAAGCCAAGGCACCATAGGCACTATGGTAAGGAAAATCAAGGCAAGGCACTATAGGCACCATTGTAAGACAAGGCAAGGCAAGGAACCATGGGAACAATGATAAGGCAAGAGAAGGCAAGGCAAGGCAATGAAAAGTAAGGCAACTCAAGTCGCCATAGGCACCATGGTAAGGCAGGTAAAGGCAAGGTAAGGAACCATGGGCACCATGATAAGGTAGGGCACAACAGGGCACCATGGGCACAATAACAAGACAAGGCAAGGCAACATGGGCCCCATGGTAAGGCTAGGCAAGACAAAGCAAGGCATGATTGGCACGATAGTAAGGCATGGCAAGGAAAGAAAAGGCAGCATGGGCACCATCATAAGGCAAGGCAAAGCAAGACAACATGGGCACCATGATAAGGCAAGGGAAGGCAAGTAAAGGAACCATGGGTACCATGGTAAGGAAAGGCAATGCATGGCAGCACAAGGCACCATGGGCAATATGGTAATGCATGGTAAGGCAAGGCAAAACACCATAATCACCGAGGTATGCAAAGCAAGGCAAGGCAATGCTATTCGCCATGGGAACCATGAGAAAGCAAGGCAACACGGGACAAGGAAATGAACCATGGGAACCATGGTATGGCAAGCCAAGGCAAGGCAAGTCACCATGGTAACCTTGGAAAGGCAATGGAAAATAAGGCAAGGCAAGGCACCATGGGAACCAGGATAAGGCAAATGAAGGAGAGGGAAGCCACCATGCACACCATGGTATGGCAATGCAAGGCAAGGCAAGGCACCATGGGCACCATTGTAAAGCAAGGTAAGGCAAGCCTAGGCACTATGGGCACGATAGTAAGGCAAGGCAAGAGAGCATGGACACCATGGTAAAGCAAGAGAATGCAAGGCAAGGCAAGGCAAGTCACCATGGCCACATTGGTAAAGCAAGACAAGGTAAGGCAATGCAAGGCAAAGTGCCATGGGCACCATGGTAGGGCAAGGCAAGCCACAGAAAGGCACCATGTGCCACCTGGTAAGGCAATGAAAGGCAAGGCTCCATGGGCACCCAGGTAAGGCAAGGCATGGCAAGGCAAGTACCATGGGCAACATGGAAGTGGAAGGCAAGTTAAGGCAAGGCAAGGCAGCTCTCCATGGCACAACGTTAAGGCAAGGCAATGCAATGCAAGGCACCATGGGCACCATGGTAAGGCAAGCCAAGGCATCATAGGCACCATGGTAAGGCAAAGTAAGGCAAGGCACTATAGGCACCATGGTAAGGCGTGGTGTGGTAAGGCAAGACAAGGAATCATGGGTACAATGGTAAGGCAAGGCAAGGGAAGGCAAGAAAAGTCAAGGCAATGAAAGGTAAGGCAAAGCAAGTCACCATGGGAATCATGGTAAGGCAGGGATAGGCAAGGTAAACACCATTGGCACCATAGTAAGGTAGGGCCTGACAGCACCATGGGCACCATGTTAAGGCAAGGCAAGACAAAGCAAGGCATCACTGGCACAATAGTAAGGCATGGCAAGGTAAGGCAAGGCACCATGGTCAGCATGGGCACCATCTTAAGGCAAGACCCAGAAAGGCAAGGGAAGGCAAGACAACATGGACACTATGATAAGGAAAGACAAGCAAAGGCATTATGGGCACCATGGTAAGGAAAAGCAAAGCAAGGCAACACAAGGCACCATGGGCAACATGGTAATGCATAGCAAGGCAAGGAAAAACACCATAATCACCGTGGTAATGTAAAGGAAGGCAAAGCAATGCAATTTGCCATGGGAACCATGGGAAAGCAAGAGAAAGTAAGGCAAGGCAAGGCGCAATGGGAACCAGACTAAGGCAAATGAAGGAGGGGCAAGCCACCATGGACACCATGGTATTGAAATGCAAGGCAAAGCAAGGTACCATGGGCACCATTGTAAGGCAAGTTAAGACAAGCCTAGTCACTAAGGACACCACAGTAAGGCAAGGTAGGAAAGCATGGGCACCATGATAAAGCAAGGGAATGCAAGGCAAGGCAAGTCACCATGGGAGTATGGATAGGCAAGGCAAGGCAAGGCATCATGGGCACCATGGTAAGGCAAGTTAAGGCTAGATAAGCCACCATGGGTCCCATGGTAAGGCAAGGCAAAACAAGGCAAAGCACCATGTCTACCATGGTAATGCAAGGGAAGCCATGGCAAGGCAAGGCACCATGGGCAGCATGGTAAGGTAAAGCAAGGCAAGGCACCTCCCAATGGGCACTATGGT
>CAUYLG010052247.1:0-15436 GCA_963573385.1 Cacajao melanocephalus | reverse complement strand
TCATGTCATCTGCAAATAGAAACAGTTTGGCTTCCTCTTTTCCTAATTGAATACCCTTTATTTCTTTTTCTTCCCTGATTGCCCTGGCTAGAACTTCCAATTCTATGTTGAGTAGGAATGGTGAGAGAGGGCACCCTTGTTAAGTGCCAGTTTTCAAAGGGAATGCTTCCAGTTTTTGCCCATTCAGTATGATATTGTCTGTGAGTTTGTATAAATAGCTTTTATTATTTTGAGATATGTTCCATCGATACCTAGCTTATTAAGAGTTTTTAGCATAAAGGGCTGTTAAATTTTGTCGAAGGCCTTCTCTGCATCTCTATTGAGATAATCATGTGGTTTTTGTCTTTGGTTCTGTTTATGCAATGGATTACGTTTATAGAGTTGTATATGTTGAACCAGCCTTGCACACCCAGGATGAAGCCTATTTAATTGTGATGAATAAGCTTTTTGATGTGCTGTTGCATTCAGTTTGCCAGTATTTTATTGAAGATTTTTGCATCGATGTTCATCATAGACATTGGCCTGAAATTTTCTTTTTTAGTTGCATCTCTGCCAGGTTTTGGTATCAGGATGATGTTGGTCTCATAAAATGAGTTAGGGAGGATTCCCTCTTTTTGGTCTGGAATAATTTCAGAAGGAATGGTACCAGCTCCTCTTTGTATGTCTGGTAGAATTCAGCTGTGAACCGTCTGGACCTGGACTTTTTTTGGTTGGTAGGCTATTAATTGCTGCCTCTACTTCAGACCTTGTTATTGGTCTATTCAGGGATTCAGCGTCTTCCTGGTTTAGTCTTGGGAGGGTGTAAGTGTCCAGGAATTTATCAATTTCTTCTAGATTTACTGGTTTATTTGGTAGAGATGTTTGTAGTAACCTCTGATGGCAGTTTGTATTTCTGTGGAATCGGTAGTGATATCCCCTGTATCATTTTTTATTGCATCTATTTGATTCTTCTCTCTTTTCTTTTTTATTAGTCTGGCTAGTGGTTTATCTACTTAGTTGATCTTTTCAAAAAACCAGCTCCTGGATTTGTTAATGTTTTGAAAGGTTTTTTATGTCTCTATCTCCTTCAGTTCTGCTCTGATCTTAGTTATTTCTTGTCTTCTGCTAGCTTTTGAATTGGTTTGATCGTGCTCCTCTAGCTCTTTTAATTTTGATGATAGGGTGTCAATTTTAGATCTTTAGAAGACCCCATCATCTTAGCCCCAAATTTCCTTAAGATGATAAGCAACTTCAGCAAAGTCTCAGGATACAAAATCAGTGTGCAAAAATCGCAAGCATTCCTATACACCAATAGCAGACGAACAGAGAACCAAATCATGAGCGAACTCCCATTCACAGTTGCTACAAAGAGAATAAAGTACCTAGGAATATAACTAACAAAGGACGTGAAGGACCTCTTCAAGGAGAACTACAAACCACTGCTCAAGGAAATAAGAGAGGATACAAACAGATGGAAAGACATTCCATGCTCATGGTTAGGATGAATCAATATTGTGAAAATGGCCATACTGCCCAAAGTAATTTATAGATTCAGTGCTATCCCCATCAAACTACCATTGACCTCCTTCACAGAACTGGAAAAACCACCTTAAACTTCATATGGAACCAAAAAAAGAGCCCGCATAGCCAAGACAATCCTAAGCAAAAAGAACAAAGCTGGAGGCATCATACTACCTGACTTCAAACTATACTACAAGGCTAGAGTAATCAAAACAGCATGGTACTGGTACCAAAACAGAGATACAGACCAGTGGAACAGAACAGAGGCCTTGGAGGCAACACCACACATCTACAACCATCTGATCTTTGACAGACCAGACAAAAACAAGCAATGGGGAAAGGATTCCCTGTTTAATAAATGGTGTTGGGAAAACTGGCTAGCCATATGCCAAAAGCTGAAACTGGACCCCCTTCTTCACACCTTATACAAAAATTAACTCCAGATGGATTAAAGATTTAAACATAAGACCTAACACCATAAAAACCCTAGAAGAAAACCTAGGCAATACCATTCAGAACATAGGCATAGGCAAGGACTTCATGACTAAAACACCAAAAGCAGTGGCAACAAAAGCAATGCCGTACTTCTGCACCGCAAAAGAAACAATCATTAGAGTGAACCGGCAACCAACAGAATGAGGAAAAATGTTTGCAAGCTACCCATCTGACAAGGGGCTAATATCCAGAATCTACAAAGAACTAAAACAATATACAAGAAAAAGACAACCCCATCAAAAAGTGGGTGAAAGATATGAACAGACCTCAATCTATGGCATATATCAAGAAATTCAACTTTTTCTTCTAATACCATGACTTTTGGAAACACCTCCAGCATCACTAGTGAGTGGCTCTACGGTATTGTACTAAACATGATGAAAAATACTCAAGAACCACCAGAGATCACTTTTTACTGTGATACACAATTTGCTGGGGAGAGGAACTGCTCATATGGAGGTGATTAGCATCACGTGGCCTTTTAAGAAGATACAACACTTGAACTTACCACAATAGCAACAGGAGGTGGCTACAAAATTATTATAGTAATCCAGTGTGTAGTACAGTTAATTTATGCAATTATTATTTAGTACTGCATCTTTACATTCATTTATATTTTTCATGACTGCAAATGGCACTGGGCATGGTCTGTGAGCCTCCATGCCTGGCCTTATTGTTGTATTTTAAGAGTTCTCTGTATATTCTGAATATAAATCCTTAATCAGATAATGTGTTTTTCAAATATTTTTTCCCAGCCTGTGGCTTGACTTTTTATTATCTTAATAATGTCTTTTAATGAAATATATCTTTTGCAGCAAAAGAGATAGAATTGGAGACCATTGTCTTAAGTGAAACAACTCAGACACAGAACAACAAATATTACACATCTTCACTTGTAAGTGGGAGATATATAAAATATGTGTGCACATGTGAGCGGAGTATGAATGATGGACAATGGAGACTTAGAGGGGTCAAGGGGAATGGATGATAGGAGGCTTCTTGATGGGTACAATGTGCATTGCTCCACTGAAGACCTTGACGTCACGACAATGCAATATATCAATGTAGCAAAATTGCATTTCTACTCTATGCATATATGCAGAGAAAAAAGCATCTTTTGTGGAGCATACATTCTGAATTTTAATAAAGTCCAATTTATTGTTTTACTTCATAGATTGTGGTTTTGGGTATGTCTTATCTAAAACCTCATCACCAAACGCAAGGTCACCTAGATTTTCTCCCATGTTTTACTCTAGATGTTTTATAGTTTAATGTTTGATATTTAGATCTATGATCTATTTTTAGTTACTTTTTGTGGAAGGTGTAAAGTCTATGTCTAGTTTCTTTTTTTTTCCACTATTGATGTCCAGTTGTTCAAGCACCATTTGTTTATTCTTTTTTCATTGATTATTCTTTTTTAATTGCATTGCCTTTGCTCCATTGTCAAAAATCAGTTGGTTGTATTTGAGTCTATTTTAGGGCTCTCTACTCTGTTTCATTGATCTTTGTGTCTATTATTTCCCCAACACCATGCTGTCTTGATTACTATAGCTTTATAGCAAGTCTCAACATTGGGTAATGTGAGTCCTCCAACTTCCTTTATCTTTAGTATTGTTTTGGCTCTCCTATATGTTTTGCTTTTCCATATACGCTTTAGAATAAGTTGCTGATATCTGCAAATTAGCTTACTGGGATTTGGATGGGTATTGTATTGAATATATAGATTAAGTTGGAGACAATTGACATCTTAACAATATTGAAGATTCCAATCACCACGAACATGAAATAACTCTCTATTTATTTCGATCTTTCTTGATTTCTTGTGTCAGCAATCTATAGTTTTCTACATACAGTTCCTATACGTATTTTGTTAGATTTGTACCTGAGCATTTAATTTTTGTGTGTGCTACTGAAAACAGAATTTTTTTAAATTTCAAGTTTCAGTTGTTCATTGCAAATATATAGGACATCAGATGACTTTTGCATATTAATCTTGTATTCTGCAACCATTCTATACTTGCTTATTAATTACAGGAGTTTTTTGTCAATGATTTTGGATTTTCTACATAAACAATTATGTCACATGTGAATAAAGACAATTTTGTTAATTCCTTCCTAATCTGCATACCTTTTATTTCCTTCTCTTGTTTTATCACATTAACTAGGACTCCAGTACAATGTTGAATAGGAATGCAGGGAGAGGACATTCTTGTCTTGTTATAGATCTTAGTGGGAAAGCATCCAGCTTCTCATCATTAAGTATGATATTAACAGTAATTTTTTGTAGATGCTCCCTACCAAGTTCAGAAAGTTCCCCTCTATTCCTAATCTGCTGAGAATTTTTATAATGAATGGGTATTGGATTTTGTCAGATGTTTCATCTGCATTAATTGATATGATCAAATAATTTTTCTTCTCTAGGCTATTGACATGATGGATTACATTGATTTTCAAATGTTGAACCAGTCTTGCATACCTAGAATAAATCCTACTTGATTGCGATATATAATTCTTTTTATACATTGTTAGGTTTGCTAATTTTGTGCGAAATCTTTGCATCTATGATTATGAGAGATATTGGTCAGTAATTATATTTTCGTGCAATATCTTTGTCTGGTTTTAGTGTTAGGGTAATGCTGACCTCATAGAATAAGTTAGGAAGTATTCCTTTTGCTTCTATATTCTGGAACAGATTGGGGAGAATTGGTGTCATTTCTCCCTTAAATGTGTGGTAGAATTCACCAGTGAAACTGTCTGGGCCTTATACTTTCTCTTTTTTGGAAGATTATTAATTGCTGATTTGATTTCTTTAATAAGTAGAGACCTATTCAGATTGTCTGTTTCTCCTTGTGTGAGTCTTGGTAGTTTGTATCTTTCAAAGAATTGGCCCATTTCATTTAGTTATCAAATTTGTGGACATAAAGTTCTTTACAGTATTCATTTATTACTGTTTTCACATTCCTGTGATCACCAGTGATGACACTACTTACATTTCTAATCTTGGTTATTGGTGTCTTCTGTCTTTTTCTGGGCTAGCCTGGCTAGAGTTTTATCAATATTATTGGTCGTTTTTAAAAACAGCTTTTGGTTTTATTAATTTTTTCTCTATTGTTTTACTGTTTTATATTTCATTAATTTATGTTCTGATTTGTATTATTGTTTGCTTCTGCTTGTTTTAGGTTTAAATTGCTCTTCTTTTCTAGTTTCTTGGGTAGAAGTTTAGATTATTGATTTTAAGTTTTTCTTGTTTTTTAATGTACACATTCAATGCTATAAAATTCTGTTTAAACACTGCTTTCACTGTATTCCAGTAATTTTGATAGATTGTATTTTCATTTTAACTTAGCTTAAAATATTTTAAAATATTTCTTAAGAGTTCTTTTTTGACCCATGTGCTCTTTAAACGTGTGTTGTTTAATCTCCAAATAATTAGATATTTTCCAGCTATTTTTCTCTTATTGATTTCTAGTTTAGTTCCATTATGGTCTGAAACTTTTTTGTCAATTTTAATTCTTTTAAATTTAAGGCAGTTTTTCTGGTCTAGATGTGATCTGTCTTGATGACTGTTCCATGCAAGCTTGAGAAGAATGTGAATTCTTATGTTATTGGATGAACTATTTTATAAATGTCGATTAGATCAAATTGATTGATAATGCTGTTCAGGTCAACTATATCCTTATTGATTTTCTGCCTGCTTGATCCATAACTGAAAGAGAGAATTTGTCTGTTTCTCCTTTCAGTTCAATCAGTTTTTTTGGTAACAGATTCATTGAGATATAATTCACATACTATGTTAATTCATGCATTTAGACTGTACAAATCAGCGGATTTTAGTATATTCAAGCAGTTGTGCAATCATCACCACCATCAACTTTAGAAAATTTTCATCACACTGAAAAAGAACTCTGCGCTTTTTAACCATTGTCCCCCAGTCCTTCCATCCCCTTACCCTGAGCCTTAGGTATCCACTTACCTACTTTTCTTTTAGATTTGCCTGTTCTGGACATTTTGCATAAATGGGATCGCACAGTACTTGGTTATTTGTTACTAGCTTCTTTTATTTAACATTATGTTTTCAAGATCCACTTTGTAGCATATATTAGAACTTCTTTTATCACTAAATAATATTTCATTGTATGGATATACCACATTTTGTTTATTCGTTCTCATTGATGGACACTTAGGTTGTTTCTACCTGCTGAAGTTAGTGTGCAAGTTTTTGAGAAGACTGATGTCTTCATTTCTCTTGGGTGTATACCTAGGAGTGGACTTGCTGGGTCAAGTAGTGACTCTATGTTTAAGGAACTGCCTACATGTTTTCCAAAAATAGCTGTACCATTTTACATTCCTTCCAGCAATGTATGAAGGTTCCAGTTTCTCCAAATCCTCACCAACACTTGTCATTATCTATTTTTCTTATTATATATCCACCTAGATCATCACATCCAGGTGGATGTGTAATATCCCATGGTGGTTTTGAATTCTATCAGTTCTTATCTCTGTCAGTTTTGACACTGTGTTGTTAGGTGTTTACCTATTTAGGACTTTTTAGATCATCTTGAGGAACCAACATGTTTATCATTATGTAATCCCTTTTTTTTGCCTGATAATTTTCTTTGTTTTGAAGTCTGCTTTGTCTGAAGTTAATATAGGCACTCTAGCTTTCTTTTCATTAAAGTTAGCATGGTAATTCGGTCTCTATCCCTTTACTTTGAACCTGTCTGAGCCTTTAGATTTAAAGTGGTTTTCTTTTAGAAAACAGATAGTTGAGTATTGCAGATTTTTGGTTTGCTTGCTTGTTATGTTACTTGTTTTTCCACTCAATCTCTGTCTTTTAATTGATGTATTTAGACCATTCACATTTAAAGTGATTATTGATATAGTTGGGTTAATATCTACTCTCTTTATCACCTTTTTTTTTTTTTGAGAGGCAGAGTCTCTGTCACCCAGGCTGGAGTGGTGCGGTAACATGATCTTGACTCACTGCAGCCTTCACCTCCTGGGTTCAAGCAATTCTTATGCCTCAAGTAGCTGGGATTACAGGCACGTGCCACCATGCCTGGCTAATTTTTGTATTTTTAGCACAGACAGGGTTTCACCATGTTGGCCAGGCTGGTGTCAAACTCCTGACCTCAGGTGATCCACCAACCTCAGCCTCCCAAAGTGCTGGGATTACAGACGTGAGCCACTGCACCTGGCCTCTTTGTCACTATTTTCTATTTGTTAAATTTGTTTTTTGTTTCCTTTCCCTCTATCTTTTATGTTGTTTTTTTCTTTTTTAGTAAAAAGAAAAATTGCCAGTTGTAGGTTGCATCTTAATTTCAGATTTGTTAAAATATGAAAAAAGTGTGTTCTAGAATCTATAACATATTGTCATAGTACTCTCCTCATAGAGAGATTGTGAGGCTTAAACAGGACATTGCATCAATGTACTTAGCCCAGTATTTGGTTTGGCAGTGAGCACCAGATTTTAGCCATTACTGTAATTACTGTATTAGTGCTGCCCAACTACTTTATGGACCTCACAGCTGATTTAGACACCCCAATTTTGTCACTACATCAAAATAATTTAGAATTATTACCCTAAATACATAGTTATTGCTGCTTTTCTTGTGGTCAGCTACTGCAAGTGTGTTCTCTTTGCATGTTTATTCTATAGTCCATAGTTAAATGCAGAACTCTGAAGTCGGACAGCCCTGGGTTTGAATCCCAGACTGTACTTAGAGATATCTTAATTTTAAGAAGTTTGTTAACCTCGCTCAATCTCAGTTTACTCACCTGAAAATATTTATACTAACTCCTTCCTCACAGAATGTGGTCAGGACCTAGCCCGGGCCCAAATCATAGATATTATTATTGTTATCAGTTGTCCTCATATCTCTTCCTCTGAATAAGCTGCTCCCTGTGGCTCCGTTCCCCTTTTTGAGCTGGAAACTCTGGGGAGAAGTACTTTGGACCTGACGAAGACAGAGGCTGGATATAAGCATTTAAGCATTAGCAGGAAGACTGTCTTGACCTATGGGGGTAGATCTCTGCAGGTAGAGTTTTCAGTCCCTGACTTACAATAAGAAAGGGGATGTGCTGCCTGCTCACCTGCCTCATACAGGGCCTCCCACCCAGCCCTGGGTAGAGGTAGCTTTTGGGCAAAAAGAGATTCCTGAGGGATGAAGGCAACAGGGCAACATGACATTGACCACCCCTTCTCACACCCATCATATCATAAAGCAGTGAGTCCTGTACGAGGGCCAGTCACTTACTGGTCTCAGTCCTGGCTGTGGTGGGGACCTCAGATGGGTGATTGGGCTTTGTCTCTACAGTTTTCTCAAGACTATTGGAGATACTGCTAGTTATTCATCTTCCTTTATTTCATTGTTTTCCTCTTACGTTATCTGACTCTGAAGTTTGGGTTAAATGGGAATGAATCACTGGCTCTCTCTTCACTCCCCAGACACATTTTTACTGTCTGAACATCTACCAGGCTGGGCCTTTGGACCCAGTTGAGCGGAGAGAAGCATATCTGCAGAAGAACCCTGCGGTGCCTGGCTCTGCTTCGCAGCAGTGGTGGGTGTATCGAATGGCACAGAACTCGGGGTTCTGTGTAGCCCTCGGGGGCGTAAACCTGAGCAGACCTCAGCCTGCCCTGAGAGGACATTTCTGTGTCTGTCTTAGTGGTCGGCAGGGCTTTGTGGATGATTTTTCTGAGTTAAGACTGTACTCTTTCCAGAGGTTGGGCATTGCCTGACCAACAGGACTGGAGATAATACTGCCCTCCCAGAGTCCAAAGCTTTTAAGGGAATCTAAAACCCTTTCCCTCAAGAGAGCCCATTCACTGTGCCTTATGATTTAGTGAGAATTCTAATATACTGATGTGAGTGTAAAATATATGCGTGTGTAGTGAATTAGAGCAATTATCTGAATCACTAAAGGCAAGATGTAGAGAAAAAGGTTTGAGACCTTCATAACACGTGTTTAGGGATCTTTCTTATGATTATGTATTCTAGAGGGTCCCAGGAACTCTTGTGCCATTGACCTGGGCTGGTGAGGAAATACCGGGACAGTCCCATGAAGGTGTCTAACCTGTCCTGAGTGGCCTTCCACGTGAATCACACTGCTAGAGAATTGTTCCATCTGATTTTCCTGCTTGATCACAGTGTAGTGCGAGTGTCAGTCCTAGGCACTGGCAGGTTCTCTTTGGATTAAGGTTGCAGAGAAGTAGTATTTCACAAGTATCAACTAGCCAAAGCGGAACAGAGGTGCTAAGCTCAGCCTGTCACCTTGGCCTTTTGCCACCTGGTCTTCTACACCTCCATAGGGCAGACATTCCCAGGCATGGCTGCCCATCCTGCCAGGTCCCTGAGAAGCAGGGGAAGTGATTGCTATTGGCAGGAATCTAAAAACCTGACTTTTTTTTGCACAAAGAGATACACATCATAAAACCCAAATCCACAGTGAAAATCTTTCATCTAGTCTGTCTTGTCCAGAGATTTGAGCTACCAAACACATGGCTGGAAGAATAAGCTGAGAAGGGTGTAGAGAATCCAGAGGCCCCGTTTCTCTTCAGGCTTCTCAGCATTCTCCAGTGGAGACCCCTTTATCATCTGATGTCATGCTGTTTATATACAACATGGTATCTGGCCATCGCTGCATGCACGAGGCCAGATTTTGAAAACATCTCTATGTGCATCAGTGCTTGCATCAAAGCTCCCAAGTTCTTTTTGTATATTTATCTGAATCATAAATCAGTGTTTTAGATGCAAGCAAGATTCAGAGCTATAATTGAGCCTGCTTGGAATCAGACCCAGGCTGCTTTCCCCTTCTGTAATTTGCACCCCATCACAAAGGGTACCGGGTACCCTGGGGAACTCGGCTGAGAGAGTGATCCCACCTTTTGCCTTCTCTTTTATCTTTGTATATGACTCTTCGTCTTTGTTTTTTTTTTTTGATATAAAACATACAAATTTCATTACTTTTAGAAGCCTATGTCAACCAAGGGACTGAAAGTACAGAGGGAAAGAGCTTGCTTTGTAATGTTACGGGGCAGGAGGATTGGGGTGAGGTTTCTCCAAAAGGTGAATGATCATTTGTCCAGTGGCTTATGGGATTTTGGAGTGTGGGTACAGATGTAATGCTTGCTTAGTCTTGAAATGTTTCATTTTTATTAGTCTCTCCAACCAAACTGCTAGCCCTTGGAGGTCAGAGACTATGACCTCTCCTTCTCTTGATCCTCCACGGTACCCAGGTTAGGGCTGTGTCTAAGGTAAGCCAACTTCAGAGAGGTGACCACACTCCTCTGTGATGGAGAATGTCACGTGAGTTGCTTTCTAAGACCTCTCAGGAAACAGTCTGCATAGGTGGGCATGAGCTGCCTTGCGCCTGCAATACACGGGATTCTAACTTAAACATCCCTGTAACTCAGTCACAAGCAGTTTGATAACTGTGACCTGGTTGCTTTCGTCCTAGGTTCAAATAATAAGATGATTAAGAAAAATGTGAAAGGAGATTGGAGAACTGCTGAGGTCACTGTTGACACTTTGAAACAATTAGGAAATCAGAAAGCTGAATTTCCCTGAGTATGTGCTCCCCACCCCTACTGTCTGCCCTTAACTGAAATCAAGTGGGCCCTTTAATTGATGGGATTTGGTCCGTGCAGCCTTCATTTGCTTGTTAGCCAAGTTAATGGTCTATACATCTGTCCCCACCCTCCTCAGTGGCTGGCCAGAGGCGCTAATTCAATCATCACACATGATGGTGTTTCTGAGAAGGATGCCTATTTGGAGGAAAAAAACAAAGCCCCTTGAAAGTCTGACTAGAGAAATAGGAGAAGTAAAAACATCCTATACTGAAATGAGGGAGAGGAGAAAGAGTAGCCACTGAGGGTGTGCTGCAGTGGTTAGGTCTGGGAGGGGAAAACAAAACCAGAGAGCAGACATTTCACTTGGAAAATCTAAAGAATTGCAGGGTGGTTTCTCTTGCTATTGTTTGAAGCGAAGCCAGCAGTCAGGAAAATCATTGGTCAAATTTCATAGTAGAAAGAACATGACACAGAGGATTTTAGTTTTAATAGCTCAGAATCAAATCTGATGTTTCAAGGAAAGTGAAGAAAACAATTGATTATCAAAAGTACTGGAGAATCTGCCAAATGAGCTCTTCTCGAAAGCATGTGAGGGCTCCAGAGGGGTGAGAGTTCCTCCCTTTTGCCATAAGGAAATAGACGGAGTTTTTAAAGCAAACATACCAGAGTTTACACATTCAAATGAGTATTGTCGTCTCCTTTAACTGTTCTCTTGGGAGACGTCATTCGCAGGGCAAAAATGCTACATTTACGTTGAATACTTGTACTTTCCTCTCTAGATTTTTATTAGACTACATAGTCTCTTTTGTGGCTCATAATCCTGCTTTGGGGGTAGATCTGATTTCTGAAAATCATTGTGTATCAAAAATAATGTATGCCTATAAAGGAAAAACCTAATTTTTCTGAGTTGGTTTTGAAATGATGGATTCTGAAAGAAATTCTACATGAGGTCCAGAAATCATATGGGCAGAGATTTCAGTGCCCCCCATGGTACCTTCTGGAGAGCCCAAAGTGCCGCCAAGCTGGGTGATTACTCAGTTGTGAGTCAGACACTCCCGGGATGGGATCCTCCCTCTACATGCAGATCCTAAGCCAGTTCTTTTACCTCTGGTCTTCAATTTTCTCACTTAAAAGCTAAGATAGTAATAGTATCTACCTCATGGGATTACTGTGAATATTAAATGAGGTGATACTTGGGAAAACACATAGGAAGGGCTTAGTAATTGCTTATTATTATTATTATTATTGATCCTTTACATTGCCATAATGTGTAGCCAGGTACGTGGTAGGTAATTGCTGAGTCTTTGTCCATTGGTTGCAGGGCTGTAAGGTTGTCAGGTTTTGACTTGAAAGTACACCTGTATTTAAACAGTGGGGTCACCTGAGGTAACTCCAGTACTAGAAAAACATTTCTAATCCTCAATCCTGTAAAACACTTCAAAATGGCATTTGTTCACCTCCACATCAACCCCAGCTCTAATAGTCCATGAAAGCATGACGCTAAATTACATAAAACAATGGAATTAATGGGAACAATAAGAAAAAATGTTTATAAGTAATCTCAATAATTGAAGAATAAACTGTCAGAGCCAGGTAACTCTAGAGGAACAGCTTAGAGGACAGTTTTGTGGAATTATCAGCTGGAGAGACTCCTTTGAGGTTGTTTAAAATGATGGCATAATTGTTAAACTTGAGCATGGGAACCATCACCAGGAGGAAACCTGCCTGCAATTTTATACTCAGAAGAGTGAGCATTTGGGTGGCTGTGGGACAGAGTGGAGAAGGAAACTACCTAAAGTTGGCCAAAGAGCTTGTCACTGTTCTACAATAATCTCAAATTGTTAAAGGAGGTTTTCACAGCTTTTCCAAAGGTTTGAAAGAGAAAATAGCTACTGGTGGCTGTGCAAACACTACATTGGCTGCAAAAACCAGTGTGATTTGGTATCAGAAGCAAAGTGTTAAATATTATCCAAAAAATGCAGACACAATATACTCTTCATGGAAAGCCTTGGACTAACAAAACAGAAAAATGGAGATGAGGCTATTATTTGATAATCACTGCCTAACAATTGGCTTCAATAAGGAGGCTTCCCATACTGCTGTAACCACAGAATACAGAGCATGAAGAAATGGACTTGAAGCCAAAGAGACGGAGGATGAAGACTAAGGAAAAAGACTTTCTTACATTTCATGAAGATAAAGCCTAAGAATGAAGATCCCTAGAGATGGATGGGAGTCACTGTGGAATCTGGTGGTTTGGGCATTGGCCCATCCAAAAGCAAGCCGAGAGCAATGACCCCGGGGAGTCTGGGAGCCTCTAAGAAAGCAGACTTCACCCAAGAGTCTCATTCAAACAACCTGACTGTATCTCAGCCTGCGACAGATGGAGCAAAAGTTCCATCTTAGGATGCTGGAGACTAAATGGGTTAGGAGTAGAGGGGGAAGTGCACGGACTCGGCTCCAGGAGGAAGAGAGCAAATGGCCCATGGAAGTTTTCCTATCTCTGGCTCCTTGGAACCATGGAGTCAACATGATAAAATTAGCAGAGCTAAGTAGGCAGATTTGTGGGGTTGGAGGCATAATTGGTCCTGTTTTTCTCTAGTCTTGACCTAACTGAAGTTCACTGGGTATGTAATGGAAAAAAAACAACCAGCTTGATATAAAAATACAGGAAATGCCTGCAATCACTGCTGATTACAGTAGCAGCTTTCCTTCTGTTATTTTTGTGAAAGAGAAAAAACCCAGGGTTTGTTAGGGTGTTTTTTTTCCTCCCCTTTCCTAAACTGTAGAAACAACTTGGCCTATTAGTTCTTTTGGGGGCATTCTTTACTGTAGCTAAATGATATCACTTAATCTTTATAAATGAAGTTGGGGTGAGGAGACATTTAAATTCTTAGCATCCGTAAAATTTCTGAGTATAAAATACGTACAAATGGTTCTAAGTATGGTTTATTGGCCCTAAGGCCTTATGTTTTCCGAATTCCTCTAATTTCTAATCTCTCTAGGCTGAACAGGATAAATGTGGTTTTTAGCATAGTACCTCATTGTGCAGTATGGTTTGCATTAGTGCTAGCGGAGGAACACTGTTTTCAGTGATTTCTCTCCCAGAAACCATCACTACTTAGCAAGTGAAGAACTATTTGCAAAGAGACCCTTTCAACCAATGGATTGAGAAACACACATTGTTCTGGTAGCAGAGAGAAAATACATAGATTCTCACCAAAATGGAGCTTGTGAGGAGCACTCCACCCAGTGTGTTAGTAGCACTTACTTAGTATATCTTAGTTTTGGCTTCAGAATTCTCAATTCCTGTTGCTAGAATTCAGATAGAACTGTTGAAGTCTGTGATGATAATGTATCTTTTAAAATGTCACCTTGGAATTCATTGGATTCTCCTGGCTTTCAGTTGGCGGGTACCCTGGGAGTTTGCATCTGGGAAGCTCCTTGGGCGCCTTTTGGAGATGCTGTGCTTTGTCCGTTAAGCCCTGAGGCTCCTTTGTTCATAAGGTTTCAAAAGATGCTGTCATTCTGGGATTTAGAAAACTCTTTTCCCCAGCATGGAGCTCAGATAAAAAATAGAATTTGTTCTTAAGCAGTAGCATTGTTAGGAGGAAACACACTGACCTCACATGCAGACACTCATTGGCCACAATCTCTTCACCTCCCTGATGAGAAGTGGTTCCTGACGTTCCTCTAGCATAGTGGCTCTCAACCACTAGTGGTGATTTTGCCTCCAGGGGAGATTTGGCAACGTCTGGAGACATTTTTGGTTGCTGAAACTTGGGGATGGGGGCCAACAGAGTGCTGCTGGCCAACTAGTGGGTGGAGGCCAAGGATGCAGCTAATTAATTCTTCAATGCACAGGACGGTCCTCACAATGAAGAATTATCCAGCCTAAGACGTCAGTAGTGCCCAGGCTGGAAAACCTGCTGTAGATACAGAGTGCTATGCTTATGTGACTCTGAAGGTTTCGGGTAGCTGTGAGCTAATAGGTATTAGTAAGGTTTTTTTGTTTTGTTTTGTTTTGTTTTTAGATGGAGTCTCGCTCTGTCACCCAGGCTGGAGTGCAATGGCATGATCTTGGGCTCACTGTAACTTCTTCGCCTCCCAGGTTCAAGTGATTCTCCTGCCTCAGCTTCCTGAGTAGCTGGGACTACAGGCATGAACTACCACGCCCAGCTAGTTTTTTTTGTATTTTTGGTAGTGACGGGGTTTCACCATGTTGGCCCGACTGGTCTCAAACTCCTGATCTTAGGCAATCTGCTCACCTCAGCCTCCCAGAATGCTGGGATTACAGGCATGAGCCACCACGCCCAGCAGCTAGTAAGGTTTATGCAGATTTTACCATGATGTTTAGTAGAGTACAGCCAGATTTGCAGGTTTTTCAGACCCTGGATAAATCAGATGGAGATGGTGTAGGCTTTTTGACCTCTTCTGAAGACAGGAAAAGGCATAAGGGAAAGACTTCCATTTGTCATTTCTCTTCCTTTCTCTACTCAACATGTTTTTGTAACTTCTCAAATTGTATTGAACTTTCTTTCAAAGGATGCCACCCGTGTTTGAAAAACCAGAGGGTTGTTTTCTTTTTTTTTTTTTTTGAGACAGAGTCTCGCTCTATCGCCAGGCTGGAGTGCAGTGGCGCGATCCCGGCTCACTGCAACTTCCATTTTCTGGTTTCAAGCAATTCTCCTGCCTCAGCCTCCCGAGTAGCTGGGACTACAGGCATGCACCACCACGCCCGGCTAATTTTATGTACTTTTAGTAGAGACGGGGTTTCACCATGTTGGCCAGTATGGTCTCGATCTCTTGACCTCGTGATCCGCCCGCCTCGGCCTCCCAAAGTGCTGGGATTACAGGCTTGAGCCACCG
>CAUYLG010052246.1:0-50173 GCA_963573385.1 Cacajao melanocephalus | reverse complement strand
AAGAACATGCAAGATTGTTGCATAGGTACACACATGGCAATGTGATTTGCTGCCTTCCTCCCCATCACCTATATCTGGCATTTCTCCCCATGCTATCTCTCCCCAACTCCCAGTGATTTTATTATTTAGATGTCCTGTTTCTATCAAAAGGCTAAATGAATATTTATTATGTTTTCTCTTTATTTATGCAAGTTTAATAGAGATGAGAGAGATGCATAGCACTTGTGATGTATGGTGAGAATTTACTTACATAGTTTCAAATAACCAGCCAGTTTCCCCAGCTCCACTGGTTGACTAAATCAACACCCTTAACAGTGATAGCAACTAAGTATTAAGTTCTCATTTATTTCTGGGTTTATTTCTATTGTATTCTGTCTTTCTGTTCTTATGCTAATCTTACAGACTTTTAATTATAACATGCTTCATTATAATTCATATTAATATTGTTAAAGGCAATTTCCACTTTTTACTTCTGTCTTGAAAATATTCTTGGCTCACCTGTCTTATTATCTTTGGTTTTTCAAATTCTCCCAAAATATTCAACTGGAATATTTTAATTAAAATTTGTTTCTCTAGTTATAATAATTTAAGAAGAATTAAAATAGTCACAAGATGTAGCTTTCATCTGAGTCAGACAATATGCATAGTATGTTTCTTTAATTATTTTATTTATCCTAATAGAATTTTATGGTTTACTTAAAATAGGCCAAATCTCTTTCTTGCTGTTTTTATTTCCATGTATTGCTTATAATTTGTGTGTTTTAATTTTTGTTGTAAATGGTGTCGTTTTCTCAGTGTTATTTTCTAACTGGCTTGTTGGGATAATGGAAAGGTTATATTAATAGCATATGTAGCTTTTAACTGGCCATGTGTTTATTACTTAGTAATTGTGGGTATTACTTGATTGAAGACATTAAGCCACTTTAGTTTGAATAATTATCTTCAGGACCTAACCTAACCTCATTTAATATATAATAATTTTAAATTTTTTTCTTTTAATAATTATGTGTAAGTGCTAAATATTTAAAAAAAAAAAAACTTAGAAGCAAACTTTTATTGACATAGCTTCTTTAAAAACATTAATCATATTAATCATGGCCAGGCGTGGTGGTTCATGACTGTAATCCAAGCAATTTTGGAGGTCGAGGTGGGTGGATCACCTGAGGTCAGGAGTTCGAGACCAGCCTGGCCAACATGGTGAAACCCTGTCTCTATTTAAAAGTACAAAAATTAGCTGGGGGTGATGGCAGACACTTACAATCCCAGCTATTTTAGAGACTGAGGCAGGAGAATCACTTGAACCCAGGAGGCAGAGGTTGCAGTGAGCTTAGATTGCACCATTGCACTCCAGCCTGGGCCACAAGAATGAAACTCTGTCTCAAAAATAAAAAAATTACAAGAACTGAAATTAAGTTTAATTGTCTTACGAACATTATTTTTTAGAACTGATATAACTGTGATTACCAGGCCAAAAAAAAATTCATCCAACAAACATTATTGAGTGTGCACTGTGTGCCCAGCACTTTTTTGAAGTGTTGAACATACAGTGGTCAAAGAACAGAAGAAATGTCTTTTTTGAGACAGAGTCTTACTCTGTCACCCAGGCTGGAGTGCAGTGGCACGATCTCGGCTCACTACCTGCAACCTCCACCTCCCAGGTTCAAGCAGTTCTCTCCTGCCTCAGCCTCCCAAGTAGCTGGGATTACAGGCACCCGCCGCTATGCCTGGCTATTTTTTGTGTTTTAGTAGAGATGGGGTTTCACCATGTTGGCCATGCTGGTCTTAAACCTGACCTCAAGATCCGCCCACCTCAGCCTCCCAGAGTTCTGGGATTATAGGCCTGGGCTACCGCACCAGGCCAGAAAAGCCTTTCTTTATTGAGAGCTAGATGGAAAACACATAAACTAAACATAATTGGTAAAAGGTAAAATGTCAGATGGTGAGAGTTTGATTGCAAAAAATAAAGAAGAGTGATAAATAAGGAGGCCAGGATTAGAGATAATGTGACAAATTTAGATTGGAGCTCAGGAAAGGTATCACTAGGAGATCATGTTTGAACTAAGAGAAGGCAATGTAAGGAGATAAGAACTGTGGATATCTGAGGAAAATAAAAGAAGTTTAAAAATGTGAATGAATACGAAAGCTTCTTAAAACTTTGCTTAGGGAGGTAATTATTTGTATGTAAAGTTTTGTATGTTTTCAAGTGAGGGAGGGCCTCTCAGTGTTTGAGACCAGCTTGAGTCACTTAGAAGATTTAAAGTTTCAGTGTACATAATCTGTGGAATTTTAAGTTTCTACTTCAAGGCAGGATTATAAGTATTGTGGTAAAGTGTGAGTGATTATGTTAAGCAAATTCACAGTGTTAATGCAAAATAATAAAGTGTAATAAAATTTATCTTGTATTTATAAAATTTTTTGTTTCAAATTCATTGTGTACCACAAGTGAAGTGGTTCAGAAAGAATTACAGAAATGTAAGTTCACACAAATCACCTCTTTTTGAATTCCAGTCTGTCAGCATATCCCTTTTACTATATTCATAAAGTCATTTAAAGATGATCTGAAAACCTAGGGCCACTGCAAACATAAATTTTGAGTCGATGGCATTGCAAACCCCACCTCTGCTTCTCCAAGTCCTTCTGTCTATTGAACTTAGTTTCCTACATCATGGGTCTGTTTCTTTTAAGAAGGAAAATTTTAAGGAAACATTCCTATATTTTAGGTCTCCTAAATTAAATTTTAAAATAATAATATAAATTTGTTAAAATTTTGTGAGTAATGCTAAAATGCTTGGGAAATGGGAAGAACAAAACAATTTTAATGAATAACAAAACCTGATCACTGAGAGACCAGTAAAGTGTACAATCAGAACAGCCTACATTGATGAAGGAAAGTTTTTGATCTACATTAAATGAAAAATAGCCTCTAATTTAATACAATGTGGTGATTCCCCAGTTTTTGACTCTACCTGATGATATGTGTTGTTTTGAAAGTTGAAAGCATGATCCTTGTATCTACCTAGAACTTATATCTTATTTTTGCCCTCTTCTGAAGTAGATGTTCCAAAAACTCTTTCGTGATATACTCTTGCATTCTGTGAATACATATAAAATGGTTGGGAGGAAGGTGAGCAATTAAAATTTAATTTATTCTCAGCTGGGGCTCTTGGCTCACACCTGTAATCCCAGCACTTTGGAAGGCCCAGGCAGGTGGATCACTTGAGCCCAGGAGTATGGGACCAGCCTGGGCAACATAGCAAAACCTATCTGTACAAAAAAATACATTAGCCGGGCATGGTGACATAATCAAGTGTGCTCCCAGCTACTTAGGAGGCTGAGATAGGAAGATTGCTTGAGCCCGGGAGGCAGAGGTTGCAACAAGCAGAGATTGTGCCATATACTTCAGCCTGAGTGACAGAGCGAGATCATGTCTTAAAACTATAAATTTCCTCCTTTATAGACATAAATTTATCTTACAAAAGGGCAACTTCCAGCCTTGTTTTTAGTACTTTTTCTATGTCTGCAGTTTCTCAAAATATCTAGCTCAAAATAACCCTAGCCAGAGAAGCATATTTGGAGTGAAATAGTCAGATCACAGTCTTATTTTGGGGTGACATGTTCTGAACCCTATAAGAAATTAAAACAGAATCTTTTTGTTGATATATTTTCAAAATTTCATTCTTACTTCTTAATTCTACGTAATCATTTCAATATTTTATTAAACATTAGTAGAAAATTATATGTGATTTTATAAGTGCTTTATTTCCCTAACATCAAATTATTTGAGGCGGTTTCCAGATTTTTTTTTTAAATCGTGGAGCAAATATTAATACAGCTGCTATATAATAAGTTAAATGTTCAAAAACTTTAGTTGCACAAAAAGCTTTAGCATTTTTTTTTCAAATATGAAACATTCTGATATGGTGTACAGTATCAAACATTGACCAAAAGCTAAAAATATCTCCAAGCATAGTTGTTTTATATATATATATATATATATATATATATATATATATGTGTGTGTGTGTGTGTGTGTATATACATATACACATATGTATGTGTTATATATATATATATTTTTTTCCCTTCCTAGGGTTATGGTGGCTATATTGCATCAATGATCTTGAAATCAGATGAAAAGCTTTTTAAATGTGGATCGGTGGTTGCACCTATCACAGACTTGAAATTGTATGGTGAGTACTTTCTACATTATACCTAATATAATGTACTGATTTGTAGAAAACAAGAGCCCAATGCAGAACAGCTCAATTGAGCTCATTTATCATGTTATTAGAACCTGTTTTGAGCTGTGTATCTTCTTGATTCAGTTGATTTTACTAAAGCATGACAATTAAATGTAAAATGAAGAAATTAAGTAATGAAATGTGCTACTCAAATAGTTTTTAGTTTGTTCTTAGATGTCTGTTTTCTTGGGTCACAGCCTCAGCTTTCTCTGAAAGATACCTTGGGATGCCATCTAAGGAAGAAAGCACTTACCAGGTAACTAGTTTAAAAATATCAAAGAAAGAGTATTTTTATTCTAAAAACTCAGTTCAAATTGCTTATTTAGATCTATAGATACAGATATTTCTATTTTCCTTTATAGGCAGCCAGTGTGCTACATAATATTCATGGCTTGAAAGAAGAAAATATATTAATAATTCATGGAACTGCTGACAGTAAGTATTATACTTGCTGCTGCTGTTTGATTGGGTTTGACCTTTTACAAAGGCATACATCTAAGGACTTGCTTACAGGAAGCCCTGCAAACCTTCTGAAGAAGAGAGCAGAGAGTCGCACAAAGAATCAGATACATGTCAGGAGGTGGGAAAAAAGAATTCAGAAATAAGAGGAGAGGAAGCTATGCCTCAAATGGCAGCATTGTCCAAACTCCCTGTAATGATGGAAATACTTTATCAATGCTGCTGAATACAATAGTCACTGGCCACTTATGGCCATACTGTGTTTCGTGTGACCGAGAAACTGAATGGATTTTATTTAATTTTAATTTAAAAAGGCAGTTGTGGATAGCAACTAGGGCTATAGTGTTATTGAGCACACCTAAAACGGAAACCAACCTGGAAAACAGAAACCAAAAAGATGCAAGCACTGAGATGAAATTCTAATGAGGTCACCCACTTAATGAACTTAAAAACTTTAAAAAGGCACTTTCATACCATCTGTCATTTTTTTCATCAACCTTGGAGGTAAATGTGATTGATGTTAGTAATAAATAATATCATTTTATATTTACATGACACTCTTAGGGACCAAAATAATCTATATTTTATTATCCTCTTTGATACTCTACAACAGAAGGCTCAATATTTATAGCTCCATTCATGGATGAGAAAAATCAATTTCAAAAAGGAAACATATTTATCCAAGGCCATCTGGCAAATGAGCCAAGAAAGTCAAAGTCTTGAATCAGTATTTCCTAAATCTTGAACTTAACTCCTTCCTCTTTAGGGTGGGTTCCACTGAATGATTTGCTTTAAGGATGCTATATGGAAAAAGAGAGAAAGAGGAACTTTACAGTGGAAATTTGACAAACATCACATCAACAGTGATAAGTCATGTTGTTACTATTATTAAATGCCCTTGACAGGATGTAGTGGGAATGGCATTTTACCTCCATGGTTTGGTACTCCAAGCCCATACATAACTCCAGTCTAACCGTGAGAAAAACATCAGAGAGACCCAAATGAGGAAAATTCTATCAGACATCCAGCTAGTACTCTTCAGAAATGTTAGAGTAATCAAAAACAAAGAAAGTCTTAGAAACGCTCATAGACCAGAGGAAGTTAAAAAGACATAACGTCTAAATATAATGTGGGATTCTGAATGGAACCCTGGAACAGAAAGAGAACACAAGAAAACAAGAACAGCAACAACAAAAACCAGTGGACCCCAAATAAAGTGGGTTTAGTTAACAGTAGTATATGATTGTTGGTTTCGATTTGTGACAAAGTATATAGTAATGTAAGATGTTAACAACGGGGAAAACTGGAGAATGGGTCTCCAGGAACTCTGTACTATCTTTGCAACTTTTCTGAAAATTCAAAACAATTATAGTATTAATAGTCTATTAAAGAAAGATATAAGTGATACAATACCGGTGTTGGGTGAAACATGATGGAAGACAGCATAAACATTTTGAAGGACATTGGGATGTTGTTCTAAGGTATTAAGACCTTACATATATATCAACCAGTAATAAAAATAAATAGCAATTAAGTACTCATTGTATGTCAGAAAATGTGCTAAGAAAGCATTTAATGTCTCATTTGGACTTCTCACAAATACTGAATAGTAGGTATTATTACTTTTATTTAACAGATTGGGAAAATAAACATTAGAAAATGGTATAACTTGCCTAAAAGTGTAGACACAATCGATTAGTAGGAAGGAAATTTGAATCCATGTATTGAGCCTTTTATTCACTGTACTCTGAAGCCTTAGTTGTGTGAATAAATTATATTCAAGGTTAAATTATTTTACGTGTCTACCCATAACACTGGACTAATATATTAGTGCTATTTCAAATTTCTCTGTCAATATCTTGTAGCTATAAAGGTAAATCACATTGTTCTATATGACTCACTCAGTTACAGACCTGGCGCTTCATCCATCTAATAAAATACAAGCAGAGGTTCAGCCCTGGTCACTTCAGAGAAAATGCACCTGTGAATATGCAAGAGCACACACACACACACACACACACACACACACAAGCACTCACACGCACAGGCACACATATACACACACCACACAACCCATATGGGCCTGGTGAATTATAGGTGCTCAGTATGACACTATAATACCACTATTATTAACATTATCTTCAAAAATTACCAGCAAATCAATTCAATCAACCAGTCAAACCTGTAATGTTTCCTTTTAGCTACAGTAAACAAATAGCAACAAATATCAATGGACTTTGCACTAGAAAAAGCAGAAAAAATCTAATCGGAAAAATCCATTTGCACATTTATTTTCAGCTGTATTCATACAGAGAAATAAGGGATCACATTACCTCTGTCATTGACCTTATTAATTAACATTTCTAGAAGCTTACAATTATAGAGCAGTTTGTACTTATGTAGTGATGACAAGGTCATTTTCTCATTAAGTGCCATAAGAAGATGTTGAAAAAGATCTTGACTATCTATTTTTTAATAGGTTTAAATGATTGGCATTTTACATTCTCTGCTGTGTAGTCTGATTATTCAGCATTCTAGAGTTAGAGCATTAAAGAAGCTTAAACTATTGATAAAGCTGCCCTAGTTTTGCAGTGACAATTAAAAATGTTAGCTTAGGCCGGACACGGTGGCTTATGCCTGTAGTCCCAGCACTTTGAGAGACCGAGGCAGGCAGTTCACGAGGTCAGGAGTTCGAGACTAGCCTAACCAACATGGTGAAAGCCCGTCTCTACTAGAAATACAAAAATTAGCCGGCCATGGTGGCACACGCCTGTAATCCCAGCTACTCAGGAGGCTGAGGCAGGAGAATCGCTTGAACAAGGGAGGCAGAGGTTACAGTGAGCCGAGATCATGCAGCTGCACTCCAGCCTGGGTGACAGAGTAAGACTCTGTATCAAAAACAAAGTTAGCTTAAACATTAGTTACAGAAATTTGAAGATATACAAACTACAAGAATGAACAACCCAGACAGAACGTGAGCAAACTGCTGCAGAAAGAGATTTGAGTACACCAGATCTTCATAGCTACCAAATCCAGGGCTGTTGGGCTGCTTACTTTAGAATTTTGGATCTTAGCTTCAGGCAGAAGGAAGATAGAAGAAAGCAAGAGTAACCAGTATGCTCTATTTTAAATAGCCTTTGTATAATGAGATGTGTATTCTGTTTTTTCAGTATGGGGTATTCTTTTTTATTTTGAATAATAAAGCAGAATACCAGGATCCAACTAAGACTGTGGCCTAGTAATCTTCAAAATTAGTCATCTTAAAAAAACGAGTAATCTTCAAAATCTTTCTGCCTAAAACCAGATATAAGTCTTTTAAATGTGCGATATATGTAACATAAAATCTCTTTGAAAAATAATCTGAAAAAGTTCTGTTACAAGAAATATGTTTCTTCAAATATCATAATATGATTTCTTGCAGCAAAAGTTCATTTCCAACACTCAGCAGAATTAATCAAGCACCTAATAAAAGCTGGAGTGAATTATACTATGCAGGTAAGCTACTTTTTTAGAAGAATGTGTTTTCTTGTCATGTTTTTTCACTGGTGAGATACACAACACAGCTTCTCTATTATTCCATTCTCCATACTATTATTTTTTAATATGTTTTTTAGGTACCAAAGATTGTGTTTTTCGTTCCTAATTACACTGAGAATGTGGATCAGTTCATGCTTTAAAAGTGAATTGCATGAATCCTTTCTAAATTGTCATTTTCGTTTCAGACTTATTCGTATCCCAAATATTGAATTCTTTTAAAAGTAACAAGTTTCTATTTCCCTTCTTATCTCTTTTGTCTTTTCTTCACTTCCAATAATTTTCACAATAAATAGTGGATAAAAATATGTTTGAGGAAATATTAGAAGAAAAGAAGAGAGGATAAAAGGCCATTTTCATTACCATTTACACCTGTGCATTCATATGTTTAATATATATTTATCAAGGACTTTACAGTGGTCACTCTGCTCTCTGAGTGACAAGACACTTTACACTATCAAGGAGCTTCCAGTCTGATAAAGGAGTCATAGAAAGAAAAAAAAATAGTCATTTTAATTTCTCGTCATTCAGAAGAACCAAAAATAGTTCAACCTGTCTAAAACACAAAGTACCAGGTTTAGGATGATGAAAGATGAAGATATACAGATTAACATATCTCAGGTCATTCCATAAGCATGACCTGAGCACATTGAGGAGTATGGAGTTTTATGGAAAGGGTAATGAGGCACCATTTAAAACTTTGTACTCAGGAATTGATGGGACAACATTTGCATTTTTTATTTGTATTTTAGAAACAGTAACAATTTTGTTTACATTGGAAAGGGCATTGTTAAAGTAATAATTGCACCAGACAATGTTAAATAGGCAAGGAAGGCAATGAAAAACTACTGCAAAGAAGACAGAGACGGAACTCAATGCTCTTTAAATAAAGAGCTGGAAATGTTTTTTAAAGTAAATACTCCTAAAAAAGTGACGACGGGCATAAAGCCTGCAGTCAAAAAGAAACTGTCCAAAGTTTAGTCAAGCTGAGGGCAAGGTTAAGTCCATCTTGGTAAACATAAACATGAAAAAGTCTACCTTTAATGGCCAACACATTCTAATTTAAATACCAAAAAATTGTGTCAAATATTAGTTGACGTGATTACTTTTTTTTTTTTTTAAGTTTAGCATGAAGAACTTAGAGTTGAATTAGGTGAGATTTTGGTCAGTTATTATTATTCGAAGTTTCCATGCCACTGGGGCTCAGAAAGTGAATGTGAGGCACAATAGCTTCTTTGATAATTTGAAATCTTCTTTCCCCTCAATATCTTAGGTCTACCCAGATGAAGGTCATAATGTATCTGAGAAGAGCAAGTATCATCTTTACAGCACAATCCTCAAATTCTTCAGTGATTGTTTGAAGGAAGAAATATCTGTGTTACCACAGGAACCAGAAGAGGATGAATAATGGACTATATTTATACAGAACTGAAGGGAATATTGAGGCTCAATGAAACCTGACAAAGAGACTGTAACATTGTGGTTGCTCCAGAATTTCAAGGGCAGCTTTCGGAGATGACACTGCAGCAGCACACTCAGAGACAGTGAACTAGCGTTTGAATACAGAAGTCCAAGTCTACTGTGTTGCCAGGGGTGCAGAACCTGTTTCTTTGTGTAAGAAAGGTCAAAGGGTTGGTTTCCTGGGAGAAATTAGTTTTGCATTAAAATAGGAGTAGTGCATGTTTTCTTCTGTTATCCCCTCTGTTTGTTCTGTAACTAGTTGCTCTCATTTTAATTTCACTGGCCACCATCTTTGCATATAATGCACAATTTATTATCAGTCCTACAGTCCCTGATCTTTCATGGCTGAGCTGCAATCTGACACTTTACTGTACCTTTATAATAAGTGCAATTCTTTCATTGTTTATTATTATGCTTAAGAAAATATTCAGTTAATAAAAAACAGAGTATTTTATGTAACTTCTGTTTTTAAAAAGACACTATTAAATGGGTCAAAGGACATGTAGAAATGTGGATTTCAGCACCTTCCAAAGTTCAGCCAGTTATCAGTAGATACAATGTCTTTAAATGAACACACAAGTGTATGTTTCACAATATATATACACACGTGTGCATATACAGTTAATGAAACTATCTTTAAATGTTATTGATGCTATAAAGGGTAAACTTTTGATGAATTAGAAGAGATGCTCTTTTCCAAGCTATAATGGATGCTTTGTTTAATGAGCCAAATATGATGAAACATGTTTTCCAATTCAAATTCTAGCTATTGCTTTCCTATAAATGTTTGGGTTGTGTTTGGTATTGTTTTTAGTGGTTAATAGTTTTCTAGTTGCATTTAATTTTTTGAATATGATACCTTGTCACATGTAAATTAGATACTTAAATATTAAATTATAGTTTCTGATAAAGACATTTTGTTAACAATGCAATGCCACTGAGTGCTATTTTGCTCTTTTGGTGGAGAAGGCTTTTTTTAAAAACTCTTGGTCCTTTTACTTCTATTTCTCAGTGCAGAATTAGTTCTCATTTTCATTGTAAAAGCAAATAGCTGGATTATTTCATTTGCCAGTTACTATTTAGTATTCCATGCCTGCCCAGTTCATCTGTTACTGTTTAATTTCAATCCTTTTGGTGAGAATTAGAAATGAAATATTTTTTACTCGTTGGCCAAAAAGTTTACGAACAGCAGTGTTTGCTATTTAATTTGAATTGAAGTCACAAAATGCATCAATTCCTATGCTCTGTTGACTTGCAGTAGTAACTGACAGTGTAAAATAAACTTGACTGTATTAAGTCAATTTAAGTGATGAGAACATTAACTTTGGTGACTAAAGTCAAAGTACCTCTCACTTCACTTAAGGGAGCTTCCAGATGATATCTAAAAGTCTGTAATCAAGCTTAGAAGTTCAAATAAATCTAGGCAGGATACTGCAGTTTTGTGGTTTAAAAAAAGTCCTTAGAACAGACTGAATTATCATAACTTATGGCATCAGGAAGAAACTTTCAGATATCAAGGAATCACTCAGTCACCCTCCTATTTTGTTGAAGGATCAACCCCAAATTCTGGGTATTTGGGAACATGTGAATCATGAATTGGGTATTCCACTTTTTTCCTGGATGCTTTGGAATTGTGTTTTTCATGCTCCATTGGATTCAATTTAAAATGAGAAAGGCTTTCTCTTCTGAAAGACCCATTTTAGGTCTTTTTCAAGAACAGTGAACACATTTTTTAACAAAATAAGTTGTAAATTTAAAAGGAAACTTTTCCCTATTTTATTAAGATGGAAATTTCTTTTTAGGCTAATTTGAAATCCAGCTGAAGCTTTTTAATATTTTAAATTTGAACCACTAGAGTTTTTTATGATGCAAATGATTATGTTGTCTGAAAGATGTGGTTTTATTGAATGTCTATTTGCGTATCATTTAAAAAAGTATTTGCCTTTTACTGTCATCATTTCTCTTGTTTTATTATTATCAATGTTTATCCATTTTTCAATTAATTTAATACAGTTTCTAACGTGAAAGACATTTGTCTGGAACCCATTTTCCCCTTAAATGCTAGAGACCTCAAGCGAAAGCATATTGCTTAGTAGGAAGGTAGAAAATTTTCATCTCTGTGATTCTTAGAGTTTTAGTGACAGGGTCATTTTCAGTAAAGGAAGTGCTCACCAAAACATAATCACCAAATATTAAAGGAATTATGTAATTGGATTTTCCCCTTTATACATTTAACCTTGGTCATAATCCCACTATTTTATACATAGTTATGCATTGCTGGAGTTTCCCAGGACTCCAATAGCATGCTTTTCAAGTGTTATTACTTCCTTAATGTTAAAGAAAAAAATCAATATATTCAATTCTATAATAAAGTAGGTAAGCATTGTTAAATCATCCACAGAGATAAACAACCTCTTGAAATGCTTTTGAAAGAGAAAAGTGTTCACTTTCATTGCCTTCATTAGGATCTCCAAATACTCAGAGAGTAAGGAAGCTATTCTCATCTATTTGTGTTTCCTGACAGAACTAAGGAAAGGAGACACTCTTCAAAAGATGGATATCAGTTCACTCTGAAAATGTGCCTTTCTACTTGGGTGTTTAGCATAAAAATCACTATTGGGGATCTTACAGGTGTCTGTTGTAGATCTGCTATAGTAAGGTGACTTAGACCTTGGGCTTTACCATATGGACAATGACTTAAGCCATTGTTCTTCAAATGTTGGGCTTTGAGACAGAAGTGCCTGGGACTGAATTGCTCTCAAGTCTCTAGAATCAGTGACAACACATGGCTTTTATGAGGAATTATATATGAAATACCTCCTGTGTCCCTCCTCATGTTCTCTGACCACCTTCACATCATGCAGCAACCAACATTGCATGAATACAATCTGAACTCTCAGCTGTACTCATTTCACTTTCTGTTTTGGAGATTCTCTGATACTAATTTTGGATACTTCTTAGAACCAAGAGACGAATCGCTTACACACTGCAAACCTATGTGAGGGTGTTAGTAACCCACTAAAACACAACTAATGAAGACTGTAGCAGGTAACTAAGCTTTCCCTCAGATATTCTACGTGCTCCATGGAAGGCTTTGTGAGCCCCAGAAGCTCACAGGTGCATACCCTTCTATTTTCTTCTTCCCCATTTTACTCTTTTAAGTTCCCTACTCCTATTCCCTAAGATCATTTTCCAAAATAAATTGCAGGTGTGCTAGTTGTCTTAGACTGCTTTCTGGAAACTATTTTTCTCCTCCACAAGAAATTATCACTGTGAATATTATAGGAGGAAGAAAGAGAATAAATAAGTGGTTTATTTTCAGGTTTGAATAAACTCTTTCTAATGAAAATCTACTGGACTCTTACTAAGCGTCAAATCTGTGGTAAACACTCTACATGCACTATCAAATTGAATCTTCTCAAAATGCCCTAAGGAGGTATTATGTGTCCCATTTTACAAATAAGGAAATTGAGTTTTAGGGAAGTATATAACTGGTCCAAAGTTATGTAAGTAGTGCATAAAAAGACTAAAACCCAGCACCAGCCAACTTAGAAGTTCATGTTCTCATTCTGCTCTACAGCACTCCTAAAATAAGAAGAGTTAACCTATGTTGACACCATGTGAGAAAAGATTCTGAATATTTAAACACACAGTTCCAAATATGTTTTAGAGTAATTTGATAGCAATGATACTGAAAGGTAATGGACAGACCATTTTACCATTGTGGAATGTTTGAAAATACATGAATTCCCTAATGACAAGAGGACTTATGTAACATTAAAACATGTTTTCTCTTTCTATTGAAGATATGTAAGAGTTATTCCTGTGCATGGAAACCCTTGCTCAGAAGACCATGACTATATGCTTGGAAGGCATTAGTAAATCTCCTTGCTTGGGCATTATACCAAAAATACTGCAAAATCATTCAGAGAGGCATCCATACACTGCAGAAACATTATATTGTTCAAAACACCCAGGCTTGTAAACATGAAAGCCTCATGTAGTTTTCAAACCCTACAAAATACACAAAGCATGTCACAACATTTCAAGTCATAGCAGACACCCACAATCCTATTTGCAGTCTGACACAGGAAAATCCCATTACCTCCCACTGTTCTACTAGTGTAGAAATAGATTTGGTTTACCACTGATCAGATCTGCTAACAACACTTTTATTTCATTTAGAAATATTCCATCAATTGTTGAGGAGAGAGTCTGTGAACTTGAAAAAAAATCCCTCACCATAAACAATGCAGACAAGTTTTAAAAAGAAAATAAATCACATCAAAGTACAATATTTATTATCACATCAAAGTACAATTTTTATTATTACTTCCAATTAAGTTTATGGTCGACTGTTATAAACATCACAGGCTTCTAATAACAACAGTTAGTAAGAAAATTTCTGTACTAATTCTCACAACCTGTCTATTTCTAACATACCTACCCCCATTTTAATGAAGTTATGTTTGACATATGTGAAGCTTGAGAATGCAGACTTCTAACCGGCCAATAGCATCAGAGAAAAGGAACTCACATTTATTCTACACCTATGCTTTTTTACATAAGCTCAGCTAATCCTCAGTCCAACCATATGAGATAGATACTATTGTTCTCTGATAAAGAAATCAAGATTCAGAGAGATTAAACAATTTTTCAACAGAGCCACACAGTATGTAAATGATAGAACCAATATTTGAAGTCAGACCTTGATGATCTCAAAGCCCTTACATGCGATGGTTTTATCTATGCATTTTTTAAGCTAGTAACTTCCTAAAGTTCATCATACCATGTCCTTGGATTCAATTTTCAACCCCCGCCCCCCACCGCTCAAAGATGTCATTTTGTGTGCTTCTGGCTGCAGGTAACTGAATACAAAATTTTAAATGGCTTAAATACTTGTGATTCAATATATGCACAGCTTGGACATCACCTGGGATGATATATACACTCTAAGGCACTACCATGACCTTCTTGAATCAGAACCCGAATGTTAACAAGATCTCCAAGTGATTGTTGTGCACATTAAAGTTTGAGAAACACTAGCTTAAATGATAGGAACTATTATTGACTCATATTACAAGAGCCCTGAAGTTGGGTGTTTCCAGGGCAGTTAACAGATCAATGATAGACTCAAATCTCAGTCACCTCCACCTTTATACTTCTGCTTTAGTCTGTTTTTTGTTCCCTGCTTTGTCTTCAGATAACTGCAGGTGCCCAGGCAATATATCTTTTCAGAACAATTTCCAAGGATAGAGGGTTAAAGGATGACTCTCCTCTTTATCCTTTATCAGGAAAGATAATTTTCTCTGGAAGTCTTAAGAAGGATTTTCTCAGGTCCCTTTGTACTGTACAGGCTTTGATTACAAGCCCTTCTCCTAGATATAAGGAAAGCTGGGAAGTTATACCTCTGAAACTGCCATTTCTTTGGTGAGGGTGCCACAAGGAAGGGTAGGAGAATGAACCTAAAATAAAGTCACAGAAGGGAAAGGTATACTCTACCCATGGTGACAAGGTCCTTGATGCTCACATCTCATCTGGAGAAATACCTCAAAGTATTAAACATTAAGAGCTGTGTTTTATATATAATACAGTAGGTAGCCAGTCAGACATGAGCAGAGGAGGAGAGGGCTCCTGCCCACCAGGAATGTCTGGTGATCATCAGGTGATGGTCAGGCAGGTGTTACACTACCTCTCTAAAATAATAATTGGTCCTAAGTAGCGCCAGGGAAAGGCAAGCTCCCAATAAACAGAAATACCTGAAACTGGTGATAAGCAGCTTCCCAATAATGTTACTATCTCAGAAGCTGGGCTAGTGGGCGCGAGCGTGCACACTGAGAGGCAAAGTGGTGGTGTTTAACTGCTATGTGACCTTCAAGGGACATTTGGCTGTCAAAGGAAGAATGCATCAAGGAAGCAAGTATACAACTCCAGTAAACACACTGCACCTGCAGCCCCTCCCAAACATTGGCAGTTCACTGCGCATGCAGACGGACCACCCCAAGTGAAGACTCGGGAGAGGTGACGCAAAACCCCGGAAGTATGCCGGCGTATAAAACCCTAAGTCAAAAGGTCAAACAGTGCATTTTGTCTCTCAACTTGCCCACTGGCCCTCTTTCAAGTGTACTTTATTTTCTCGTCTCCCTTCTCTTTAAGCCTTTTAATAAACTTTCACTCCTGCTCTAAAACTTGCCTTGGTCTCTCCTTCTGCTTTCTGCCTCTTCAGTGGAATTGTTTTCTCCTGAGGAGGCAAGAACTGAGGCTGCTGCAGACTCGTACGGATTCGCTGCCAGTAGCACACAGACCTGCTTTTCCTCCCAGAAGACCCCAAACATCGACTCCACTCTCTTCTCCTGGGTGAGTACACTCTTCCCTAGTTGACATTTTCTGTTTTCGCCTATGCTCTTCATCATTGACAGATTTTCCAGTGCGGGCTGGCAGTTTTGAAATGTGATTGCTGTGCTAGCAGTCCCATTTTATAGGCTTATTTGCTCTAACACAATTTATGATGCCTTGATTATCTCCGTATGGCCTAAATTGCTAGGCACGCCATTAATTCTCCTGATTGATGGATTGTGTAAGGCATATACCAAAGGGAAAAGAAAAGGCCTGACAATGAAACACAGGTAACACAGCCTCCCAATTCATATACACTTTTAATGGGTGTAATTCTCATTACACTCCAACTCTCTATGCCTTAGGACATCATGTGTGACTTTTAATGATCTGTATAGTGTAATTGGATTTCAAGCCCTTGGGAAGAACAAATTGTAAATTCCTTTGCTCAGATAAAGGAAAAATTTTAACATCAACGTTGACTTCAATAGTGAAATAACACAAAAGTAATTTATGCCTACTATGTGCCAGGTACTTTGCTGTATGGTACAGTATTAGTATCCTTGTTTTAATACTTAATCTGATTAATAAGGCTAACATATAAATGGATATTTCAGTACAAATGTTACAGCTAAATGAGTCATCAGTTACTAGAAAATATCAGCATATTCGATATTTTTGGGGGAGTTTCATTGAGTCATTTTTATTTTTTTTATTATTTATTTATTTTTGAGATGGAGTTTCACTTTTGTAGCCCGGGCTGGAGTGCAGGGGCATGATCTGGGCTCACTGCAACCTCCTCCTCTCTGGTTCAAGTGATTCTCCTGCCTCAGCCTCCCAAGTAACGAATTACAGGCAGGCGCCACCATGCCCTGTTAATTTTTGTACTTTTAATAGAGATGAGTTTTCACCATGTTAGCCAGACTGGTCTTGAAATCCTGACCTCTGGTGATCCATCTGCCTCGGCCTCCCAAAGTATTGGGATTACAGGCATGAGCCACTGCACCTGACCCATTGAGTCATTTTTAAGGCTCACCTAATTGAATGCGCTATTCTCCTGTGCCCACCTCATCTTGAAAAAAATATTTCATAATAAATCTACTTTTTAAAATTTAAGTCAAAAGGGCTCCATAGCTCACTTTTATACTGAAAGTTGTTTGTCTATATGTAGTTGCCCACTCTGCTCTCAATTTCAGGGACATTTGTAGAAAAGCCCTGCCATTTTTGACAACTATTTCTTAGTCCAAATTGCCTCTGGCATAAGGGCCTTGATTTAAAAAAAAATAGTTTAGTGTCTGTGTTGTTATTTTATGTTGTGTGGGCATTATTTTAAGTAAATTTATCAAGGGTAGAAGAAAAGAATTTACATCTCATAGAAAAATGAATATTTCCGGAGAGTGAAAAATTTTCAAAAAGTCAAATGGCCACCTGCCCCTCACCTGCCCACTGCCTTTGGGACTCAGTTGTGTCTCCACCCAGCTTGGGCTCAGAACCAGCCTTTTCCTTTGTGCTTTACTGACCTTTTTTCAGTGGTTTTCTCATTCTCCAAACCAGGAAATTATATAATTTGCAAGCTTTGCTTTTGTTTTTAGGTTGACAGGTAGTAGTGAAAGGAGTTAAAAGTTCCAGTATTTGGAATTGCGCTTTTAACTTCATCTGGACTCTATACTCTCTATTAAAAATTTTCTGTTACCCACTTTTCTATCAAATTCTAATACATATTTCTTAACATTTTCCAGTTATCCACAATTCCTGAATCCCTCTACCTTATTCCATTTCATGGAATATGATTTCTTATTTATATATTCACTTTTTAATATATAATGTGTATAATTTACATTATGCCTACTCAATTTGTAAATTGCTGTAATACAAATATCTTAATAATGATGAGAGCTAACATTAACTAGTTGCTTGATTTGTAACAAGTCCTAGAAGATGCTCATTAACACACTTATTTTTAATCTTAAAACAGTAAGTAGTTAAGTATGATCACTATCCCGACTTTTATGTGAGAAAACTGTAAGCTTAGAAAATATAAATAAGTTATTAAAGGTCAGTTAGTCAAAGTAAGACATGCCAGTTAGGGCAACAAAGGGAAAAGAAAACAAATTTCAGTATGTTACAAAAATAAAGCTTTACTTTTCACTCACATGAAGTCACATATGGGCAGGTAAAAGCTATTGTTCCTTATGCAATCTGGAGCATGTGGCCTCCACACTGTAATCTCAAGAGCAGAGAAGGTCGAAGGAGACACACAAAGCCAGCTTTAAATTACCATCTCTCTGAAGTGACACACATCACATCTGTTTGTAGTCTATTATTGAGGACGGCTCTGAGTCCCAGTCTAACAGCACAAGGGTTGGAAAATGCATGGGAACAAATGGAGAATTTAGTGAGCACTGGCTGTCACTGTCACAGTCCACCATCTGGATATCAAAAATTTTACTTGCTCCTTCAATTCCCCTACACATTAGGCACAACCAGCTCCACCCCAAGAAACATAACTCCAAGCCCTTCCAGCTCAAAGCCCAGGATTCCTGGGTGTTGTTAAGTAGTCCTTACATTAAGTTTATGTAAAACTCCTTTTTGGCTGAAAAACTTTGAACTTCGAAACAATCAGTTTTCTGTCCTCCATGTTCCTAATAACAATAGAACAGGGATGAAATAACCAAAATCAGTAGTTCTATTTGGAAAGGAAAAGAATAGGTAAGTCTGCCTTAGGAAGCAGCGGTTTCCCTAGCCCACCTCTTACCTATAAACAGATGGCAGTTGATACAGTTTGGATGTTTGTCCCTCCAAATGTCATGTTGAAATGTAATCCCCAGTGTTGGAGATGGTGCCTAGTGGGGGTGTTTGAGTCATGGGGATGGATCCTTTATGAATAGCTTGCTATCATGGTAATAAGTGATTTCTTTTGTAGTTTGTACAAGAGCTGGTTGTTTAAAAGAGCCTAGTATTTCTCCCCATCTCCCTTGCTCTCGCTCACCATGTGAAGTACCAGCTCCCCCTTTGCCTTGTGTCATGATCGTAAGCTTTCTGAGGCCTCACCAGAAACCATGCAGATACTGGTGCCATGCTGGTGTAGCCTGCAGAACTGTGAGCCAAAATAAACCTTTTCTCTTCATAAATTGCCCAGTCTCGGGTATTCCTTTATAGTAAGGCAAAATGGACTAATACAGGAGTCCAACTATTTTCTTAAGATTGAACAGTGAAATTCAATTTTGCATATATTTCACGTTGGGAAATTAGTAAGTTTCTTATTTATTTAACTTCCAAACTGGTCTGAAGCTAGTCATTGAATTAAAATTTCTTTTAGATCATTGTCTTATTCTATTTTCTGTTGCTATCACTCAATACCTGAGATTGAGTAACTCATAAATAAAAGAAATTTATTTATTACATTCCTGCAGGCTATAAGGTCTGGTATTTAGGGCTTGGCATCTACTCACCTTCTGGTGACAGCCTGTGCTCCATCACATCATGAAAGGCATCACAGAGTGAGACAGGTGTTCTGAGAGCCAAACTGGCACTTAGAACAAATGTACTTTCATGATAACGAACTCACTCTCATGATAAGCTATTAATCCACTGAACAATTAATTGATGAATGAATTACTTCATTAATGAGGAAACAGCCCTCGTGTCCCAATCACTTCTTAAAGGCCTCACCTCTTAATATAGTCACATTGGGGAATAAATTTCAACATGAGTTTCAGGGGACACAAATATTGAAATAGCACTCATTCCTTAAGAATCTGCACTATCTTGTGAGGGATAGAGTGTGAATGCGTCTTTCCTTATCTCTTACTATACTGTCAGCTAATTTAAGACTGCAGCATAAAAAAGAAAGTTCACACAATTAATCTGATCTTTACATTGATCTCTTATTCAGAGGAATGATTTTACTAGACCTATGAGTTCTGAGGCTTATTTAATCCCATTATTTTCTATTTACAATTAATAACTGACTTCCAAACCCTGAAAAGACCAGATATCTAGACTCTTTGTTTAACCTCTTCTTAAATTTATTTTCTAACGAGATATAATTCACATAACATTCAATTCACCTTTTTATGGTGCACACTTCAGTGATTTTTAGTATTTTCACAAAGTTATACAAAAACTTCCACTATTTTTTTAAAAAATAGCCTCCAAAAAAACCCCCTATGTCCTGTTATAGTCACTGTCCATGTTGCCTTTCCACAGCTCCTGACAATCACTCATGTATCCTTTTCTATTAATTTGTCTATTCTGTACATTTAATATATAAACAGGCACTTCTCAAAAGAAGACATTTATGCAGCCAACAAACATATGAAAAAAAGCTCATTATCACTCCTCATTAGGGAAATGCAAATCAAAACCACACTGAGATGCCGTCTCACACCAGTTAGAATGGTGATCATTAAAAAGTCAGGAGACAACAGATGCTGGAGAGGATGTGGGAAAAAATGCTTTTACACTGTTGGTTGGAGTGTAAGTTCAAACATTGTGGAAGACAGGGTGAAAATTTCTCATGCATTTAGAACTAGAACTACCATTTGACCTAGCAATCCCATTACTGGGTATGTACCCAAAGGATTATAAATCATTTTACTATAAAGACGCATGCACATGTATGTTTATTCTGGCACTGTTCACAATAGCAAAGACTTGGAAATAACCCAAATGCCCATCAATGATAGACTGGATAAAGAAAATGTGGCACATATACACCACGGAATACTATGCTATCATGAAAAAGGATGAGTTCATGTCCTTTGCAGAGACATGGATGAAGCTGGAAACTGTCATTTTCAGCAAAGTGATGCAAGAACAGAAAACCAAACACCACATGTTCTCACTGATAAGTGGGAATTGAACAATAACACATGGACACAGGGAGGGTAACATCACAAACCAGGGGCTTGTCAGTGGGTTGGGGTTAGGGGAGGGATAGCATTAGGAAAAATACCTAACCTAGATGATGGGTTGATGGGTGCATCAAACCACCATGGCACATATATACCTATGTAACAAACCTGCATATTCTGTACATGTACCCCAGAACTTAAAGTATAATCATAATAAAATAAAAGGAATCATATGTGGACTTTAGCAATTGGCCTCTTTCACTTAGCATAATGCTTTCAAGATTGATCTATGTTTAAGTATACATCAATACTTCATTCTTTTTAATGACAAAGAGACTGTATGTATATCTATGTATACACAGTGTATGTATATACTACATTTTTAAAATTCATACATCAGTTGGTAGATATTTGGGTTTCTGCCACCTAAAGGCTATTATAAATAGTGCTTCAATGAACATTGTAGGTTTTTGTTTGTAATGTTTACAAATGTTCTGGCTATGTTCCTAAGTGGGGAGCTGGTTGGTCATAAGGTAACTCTATGTTTAACTTTGTAGGAACTTCAAAACCATTTTCCAGAGTGACTGCATTACTTTACATTACCTAGCAACCTATGAGGGCTACAATTGCTCCATATCTGGCAAACACTTGTTATTTTCCATGCTTCTTTTGTTGTAGCCATCCCAGTTAGTGGGTTTTAAGTATCTTATTGTGGTATTAATTTACATTTCCCTAGTGGCTAAATGTATTGAGCACCTTTTTATGTGCTTACTGGTCATATATGTGTCTTTTGAGAAATGTCTAATGAAAATCTTTGCTCATTTCAATTTTTATTTTATTTTTTTGCTTGGTACTTTGCTTTTTTATTGATACTAAATAATTTTACATGTATATGGGGTACATGTGATATTTTGACACATGCATACAATATATAATGATCAAATCAGTGTACTTAGGATATCCAGCAGCTCAAACATTTATCATTTCTTTGCTTTGAGAACAGGTCAAATCTCTTCTAGCTATTTTGAAATATAAAATAAATGATGAACTATAGTCACCCTACTGTGCCATCAAATAGTAGAACTTATTCCTACTAGTTAATTCTATATTTGTATCATTAATCAACCTTTCTTCATCCCTCCCCCACAATCCCCAGTCTTTAGTAATCACCATTCTTCTCCCTGCCTCCATGTAATAACTTGTTTAGCCCCCACATATAATCAAGAACATGTGATATTTTTTCTTTCTGTGCCTGGCCTATTTAAATTTAACATAAAAACTCTAGTTCCACACATATTGCTGCAAATTACAAGATTTTATTCCTTTTTAATGGCTGAATGGTATCTCGTTGTGTATATATGTCACATTTTCTATATCTGTTGATCTGCTGGTGGACATTTCAGTTGATTTATTACAAGCAGTGTTGCAATTATAAACATGGTGGACCAGGTATCCCTTTGATATAATGATTGCCTTTCCTTCGACTAAATACCCAGTACTGGGATTGCTAGATTATATGGCAGTTTTATTTTTAATTTGTTTGCAAAATCTCCATACTGTTTATATTTCTAGCAACAGTGATTTTTTTAAATAAAAGCTTTTCTAACTGGGGTGAGATAATATCCCATTGTGGTTTTGATTTCCATTTCCCTGATGATTAGTGATGCCGAGTATTTTTCACATACCTGTTGGCATTTTGTATTTCTTCTTCTGAAAAATGGCTAGTTAGCCCATTTGCCTATTTTTGCAATTGGATTATATTTTTTTTGTTTTCTTTTCTGTTGAGTTGTTTTGAGTTCCTTGTATATTCTGAATATGAGTACCTTGTTGAATAAATAGTTTGTAAATACTTTCTCCCAATCTATAAGTTATCTCTTCACCCTGCTGATTATTTCCTTTGCTGTGCAGAAGCTTTTTAGTTTAATGTAATTTTATTGATCTATATTTTGTTTTTGTTGCCTGTGCTTTTGAAGACTTAGCTTTAAAATCCATGCATAGACGAATGTTCTAAAGCACTTCTCCTTGTTTTCTTCCAATAGTTTTACAGTTTCAGGTCTTACATTTAAGTTTTTAATGCACTTTGATTTGATTTTTATATGTGGTGAAAAATGAGTTCTAGTATCACTCTTCTGCATATGAATATTTTCTCAGCACCACTTATGAAGAAAATGTTATTTTCTCAACACATGTTCTTGGTGCCCCTGTCAAATATTAGTTGACTGAAAATATATAGATTTGTTTCTGGGTTTTCTATTTGTGCTCCATTATTCTATGTATCTGATTTTATGCCAATATCTGCTTTTACAGCTGTTTTGGTTACTATAGTTTTATAATATGTTTTAAAGTCAGATAGTGTGATGCCTTCAGCTTTAATCTATTAAATCTCCCGGATGGAAAGAGATGGCAAGTGGGGCATGGCACTGGGATGTTCTTGCCCTTAAAATACGCCCCCTTGTGGACCCAGAAAGAGAACATATTCCCTCATAAACACAAGTACTCCTGTACACTTCTGGTTTCTCTTTACATGAAATATTTTTTTCCATCCTTTTAGTGTTTATGTGTCTTTACTAGTGAAGAAAGTTTGTTGTAGGCAACATATAATTGGATTTCTATATTTAATCAATTCAATTCATCTGTATATTTTAACTGGGGAACTTAAACCACTTAAATTCAACATTGTTATTGATAGGTGAGGGACACTCCCGTCATTTTTTAAATTGTTTCCCAATTGTTTGCATATCCTTATTTTCTCTTCTATTATTTACCTTTATATTTTTTTTGTACTGATAGTGTTTGATTCCCTTCTGTTTCTCATTTGATTTTATCTGTTTTATCAGTGAGTTTTTCTTTTCTTTTTTTTTTTAATATTTGGTATCATTCTTTCATTCCACATATAGAACTTCTTTAAACATTTCTTTTAAAGTCGTTCTAGTGGTTATAAATTCCCCAGGTTTTGCTTGTCTGGGAAAGACTTTATTTCTCCTTCATTTCTGAAGGCTGGCTTTGATAGGTATGGTATTCTTGGCTGGCAGCTTTTTGAAATATATCCTGTGCTCTCTTGGCCTTTAAGGTTCTGCTGAGAAATTCACTGTTTGTGTGACGGGAACTACTTTATATATGACTTAACTCTATTACTATTTTTAGAATTCTGTCTTTGACTTTCGACTATATGCCTTGTAGAAAACCTTTTTGAGTTGAATCTATTTGGGGTTTCCTTGAGCTTCCCATATCTGAATGTCTCTACCTCTTGCAAGACTTGGAGGCTATCAGCTGTTATCTAATTAAATAAATTTTCTATGCTTTCATCTATCTCTTCTTCTAGAACACCCCAAAATAGAGTATTTGGGTGCTTTATAATGTCCCACATGTCATATAGGCTTTCTTCATTCTTTTCCATTTTTATCTGACTATTGTTTTCTTAAAGACTTGTCTCTAAGCTTAGAATTGTTTTATCCTGCTTGAATTAGCTGATTATGGAAGCTTTCAGCTGTATTTTTTATTTTATAGTTTGAATTCCTTACTTCTCAATTTTATGTTTTGTTCTTTTTTATGATATCTGTCTTCATTGAATTTCTTATTGAAATAATAAAATTATTTCTGATTTATTTGTATTGTGTATCTGTGATCTCTTGTATCTCACTGAGTTTTAAAAATATTATTTTAAATTATTTCTTAGGTAGTTTATAGTTTTTTTCCATTGGGATCTGTTAATGGAGAATTATTATACTCCTTTGAGGTGTGATGTTTTCATGCTTTTGTATGTTTCTTGGGATCTTAGGTTGATATGTGCACATCTGGAATGACAGCTGCTTTTGCCGACTTTATGTAATGGCTTTTGTGAAAAAAGATTTTTTTTTTTAGATATATCTATAATATTGGTTTGGTAGGTGCTTTGACTTTGATTCTCGACCAGTGCAGTGGTGTAATCTTTATATGATTTATTTAGCTGTAACCAACATCACTAATGTCTCTGAGTTCCTTGGTGGCTTAGGCTTAATGAAGAATATACTGAGTCTTTGCTGAGGATAAGAATGTCAAGTAGGCTTGTTCTAGGGCACCAGTGATGGTAGCGTTAGGCCAGGAAGGCCAGTCCTCATGACCCTGGTGCATATGTGGGTGCCAGCAGTGATAGCTTCAGGTGGCTGGTCTTCAGACCTCTAGATAACATACTTCTGTGCTGATGGTAGTAGGGGGAGGCTGATTGTGAGGTTCCTAGTCCCCCTGGAGGTTTGCATGATGTTGGCAGTGGCAGTAGTGGCAGAAATCATTCTTTGGGCTCTTGCATGGTTGATCCATATGCAGAGGGATGGATGAGCTAAAACCTGGACACCCAGATAGCACATACATTTACAGTTGCAGATAGGGCAGGCCCATCATCGGGCTTCTGAATGCTGTGCATGGGTGCTCATAAAAATTTCTGTCCATTTTAAATCTGTTTAAATCTTTTTAAGAGTCTTTGTAATATTCTGAACACAAATTTCTTATCAGATATATAATTTGCAAATATTTTCTCACATTTTATGAGTGTTCTCATTTGCTTGACAGTCTATTGAAGCACAAAATTTTAATTTTGATGAAGTTCAATTTACCTATTTTTCTCATAGCCTCTGCTTTTAATATTACATCCAGGAAATCATTGCCTAATTCCAAGGCTATAAAGATGTATTCCTATGTTTACTTTGAAGAAATTTATATTTTTGGCTTTTACCATGAGGACTTTAATCTATTTTGAGTGGTTTTTTAATATGATGTGACATGGCCATCTAAATTTATTCTTTTGAATGTTAATAAACAATTATCCTGGAACTATTTGTTAAAAAGATTATTGTTTTCTCCGAATTATCTTGGCTTTCTCATTACAAATCAATTAACCAAAAATGTAAGAATATATTTCTGGAGCCTCAATTCTATTCTATTGATCAACATGTCTATACTTAAGCCAATGTTACACATTCTTAATTGTTATAATTTTAATAAGTTTTGAAATTGGGAAGTCTGAATCTTCCAAATCTGTCCTTTTTTCATGATTGTTTTGGCTATTTTGACTGGATCCTCTGAATTTCCTATATGAAACTTAAGATTGTATTGTTAGTTTCTGCACAAAAGGCAGATGGAACTTTGACAAAGATTATATATTGAATTAATAGATGAATTGATAACAATGTCTTCCAGTCCACAAACAGAATCTTTTTCATTTATTTATGTTTTATTTATTTTTTCAATAAAAACTTGTAGTTTTCACTATATAAACCTTGAAATTATTTTGTTAAATTTATTTCTAAATATGTTATTCTTTTTAATGATAATATGGATTAGATTGTTTTCATTTCATTTAGAGCATTCATTGCTACTGTATAGACGTAATTGATTTCTGTATGTTAATCTCATATCCTGCAATTTTATTGAACTTATTTATTAGCTTTAGTGTTTTTCTTACTGCTTCCTTAGGATTTTTTACATACAAAATTATGCCCACTGTGAGTAGATATACTTTTACTTCTTCCTTTCCAACATAGACTAATTTTATTTCTTTTTCTTGCCTCAGTATTTTGTTTAGACTCTGGTTAGAGCTCCTAGTAAAACATTGCATAAAAGTAATAAGAGGAGATAAACTTGTTTTATTCCTGATCTTAGGGGAAAATATTTCAGTCTTTCATTATTAACTGTGATGTTTTGTGGGTTTTTCATAGATGCCCATTATTAGGTTGAGGAAGTTTCTTTCCTTTATTATCTCATCAAGTGTTTGTATCATACAAGGACAATAAATTTTTGTCAAATGCTTGCTCTTCATATATTGAAATGATCCAGTGGCTTGTATGCCTTATCTGCTCTATTAACATAATATAATATGGGGATTTTCACATGGTGAACCAAACTTACATTCCTAGAATAAATACCAGTCGGACAGTGTATAATCTTCTGAATTCTGTTTACTACTTTTTTTGATGATTTTTGCATTTGCAATAATGAGAAATTGGCTTTTCCTGAGATGTGTTTGTCTCATTTTGGTAACAGGGTAATACTGGCCACACAGAACAAGAGAGAAGGTTTTGTACCTCTTTTACCTTTGTAATAGCATATACAAGTCTTAATTATTTTTAAATATTTAAAAAAATCAAATGTTAATGATTTAAAATATTTTTCAAAAACATGTAATTTACAAGTGAATACAGCTCTGATCTAGAATTCTCTTTATAGGAATTTTTTAAATTAATGATTTACTGTATGTCTCTTTATAAGTCTATTTGGATTTTCTATTTCTCCTTGAAAATGTTTTGGTAGTTTGTGTCCTTTCAGGTATTTATGTCTTTTATCTAGGTTTTCTAACATGTTGGTATATAACTTTTTAATCTTTTTTCCTTATAATCCTTTTATTTATCTCAATAAAGTCAGTATTCATGTCTTTTTCTTCATCTTCATTTTTGATTTTCTCCTTTTTTCTTGTTCAGCCTAGCTAAGGCTTGTATACTTGGTTTGTATTTACAAAAACTAACTTTTCATTTTGTTGATTTTATCTATTGTTTATCTACTGTATATTTTGTTCATAGTCACTGTAATATTTATTGTTTAATGGCCCAACATATAATATAGCGTATAGGATGTTTCACGTGAACTTGGAGATCTAATTCATGGATTTCACAACTAGGATTTAGAATATTTAAGGAACAGAGAAAGATCAGGAGCTAGGTCATGAGCATAAAGGGAAGATGTTATAAAATGGAATAGACAGGTATCCAGAAAGAGGTTCATGCATGTCTTCATAAGCAGGGTAGGAATTTAATTCTTATTGAAGTCCATAAGAACTTATTGAAAGGTATTAAGCAAGGCTATGATATGATATGATTTGATTTGTATTTAATAATAACAATAAGTCAGCTGCTATGAGGAGAATAAATTGAAATGGTGAAAGAATGAAAGTAGAAAAACAATTTAAAAGCAATGTAGTTATTCAAAGAAGAGATGATAGTGACTTTAAACAAAATACTGATGGTGGAGATAAAAAGAAGTAGACATCTTTAGGATTTATTTCAGATGTAGAGCCAATAGTACTTCCTGACACATCGGATACTCAGGATAGGAGGAAGACTAGGCTTGAGGATTTTGTGTAGAATTTTGATTTGAGCAATTGGGTGAATGCAGCTGCCACTTATTGGAATAGGAAAAAAAATTAGGAGAAAAGCAGATTGCAAAGAACAGATGAAAATATCAACACTTTTGGCCATTTTAAGGTTTAAATAAATTTTACTTCTAAAGTGTAGTCATAAATAGGCAGTCAGGTGGATAGGTCTGGTTCCCTTCAGAGGTTATGGTTAAATCTTTCAATCTGGTTACTACCAGCATTTAGATTATATTTTACCTTGAGGCTATATAATATTTTCTAGGACAACAATACAAGTAGAAGCATAGGATGCTGGTGAGCATGCCCTGGGTCTTTTCAATATTCAGAAGGCAACAGAGAAACAGAAGCTAATAAAGGAAAGCAACAAAGAGGCCAACATAAACAAGAAGAGGATGTGTCACTGAAGCCTAGAGGAGGTTGTTTTTAAAAAGAAATGTTGACTTATTTTCAATATGGGTGACAGATCAAAGGATGCAACCTTACTGTTCTTATTGGTTGGTGCGTCATCATTTTCTATCTAGTCTACACAGCTGAATATGAAAGGGCTTTCTATACCTGGCTTCTTTGTCTTATTGCATTATCTAGGACTTCCAGTATGGTGTTGAAAGGAATGGACAGAGGAGATATCTGTGCCTTGCTCCTGACCTCAGTGGAAAAGCTTCTAGTTTCTGACAGTGAGGGATGTTGTTACCTATAGGACTTTTTTTTTCTTTTTCTTTTTCTTTTTTTTTTTTTGAGACGGAGTTTTGCTTTTTTTCCTCTGTCATCCAGTTTTAAGTGATTCTCCTGCCTCAGCCTCCCGAGTAGCTGGGACTACAGGCGCCCGCCACTACACCCATCTATTTTTTGTATTTTTAGTAGAGATGGGGTTTCACCATGGTGGTCAAGCTGGTCTTGAACTCCTGACCCCATGATCTGCCTGCCTCAGTCTCCCAAAGTGCTGGGATTACAGGCATGAGCCACCATGCTCAGCCTACCTATAGGTCTTTTGTAGATATTTTTTATTGAGTTAAATAAGATTCACCTATTCCTGGTTTGCTGAGAGTTTTTATCATAAATGCGTATTATTTTTCACATGCTTTTTCTGTACCTATTGATATGATCATGTGATCTTTCTTTTTTTTTTTTTTTTGCCTATTTATGTGGCAAATTACATTAACTGATTTTCAAATATTGGTCCAGGCTTGCATACTTGTGATAAATGCTAATGGTTGGGGTGTGTAATTTCTTTTATCCTTATTGAATTCAGTTTGCTAATATTTTTCAGAGGATTTTTTTTCCTGTAACCTTTTGAGATAATCTAGGTAGTCTGTTAAAACTTCATTTGTTATATGACAAAATAGGCTGTGTTTTCTTTGTATTTCTTGCCACAGACGTGGATCTATGGTTTTTTACAATGTAAAGTTATATTTAAAAATTACATTATAAGTTGAGCAATAAGAGTGCTAAATAATAATTTATAAATAATTAAAATATATGTTTTGTACTAAGTGCAGTTCTTGACAAGTTTTTCATTGGTTTTAAACCACAGTTCAATGTTATAATCTAATCGAAATCATAACAACTTTATCACTGATAATATAATTATTAAAGTTAGCTGCAGACTTTTTCTTTTTACTAATCCTTAGAATACAGAGCCAAATTACCATACTTTTTAATTACTTGGAAAAAAATTTCTTTAATATGATGATATTTTCTACTCCATATAAAGTTAGGAATACTCGTTTCATATTTTTAAAACATTTAAGTCCTATGCTCAATTTTGTTGTATAAAATATTTGCATGATTTAAAAATTGTCTATAAAAATAGGAATATAAAACAGATACTATTCTACTTCTACTCATTTCTCCCCCATATATGGCACTTACAAAATACGGTTTATGTATTTTATTTTTAAATAGTATGAATTAACACAGTATTCACAGATTAAGAATCACCTCCAGCTACTTAAATGAACAATGCAATATTAAGATTCATTTCTCTGACTTGATTTTTCATTCAAAAATAAATCCTGAAGATGACTTCATAAAATTATAAAGATATATTCCTCATGCTTTTTACTGTTGCATATTGCTAAATTATAAAAATAATCTAACAATATTATCCACTATTTTAATGGATTGTATTAGATATATAAATTAACTTCAAGAGAAGTGATTTTTTTTTACTGCTCATATTTCCTATGTAATAAGATTTTCAATCTATGTTTCATTCAGAGGTGTTTCATAGTTTAGCTCATATGGATTTTCTGCCTGTCTTGTTTTCACTTATATATTTTTATTCTATTTATTTTTAGTAAATAGATTCCTTTCTTCTTACAACTGTTTTTTAATATAAAAATATATTTATTTTTGCTTGTTGTTTTCTTAACCAGCTACTTTACTAAAAATTCACTTAGTTTTAATGACAACATTTTCTTGATTATTTTGGAAAGTTTTCAGATATATAATGACGACAAATACAGTTTGATCTCTTTCCCTTTAATACCTGTAGCTCTAATTGCTTTGCATAGTTTATTTTCATTGGCTGAATATATATTACATATTACATACAAAAGACTCTCTATATAAATATATCTATCTAGAGGTATCTATCTATGTCTATAACAACTACATTATTCATTAGGTTGTTAAATACTTTATGTTCTTAATAATAGTTTGCTCATATCTGTTTTAGATTGAAAGGGATATACTAAAGTCTCAGAGTGTTAATTTGTCTTTGTCTATATTCTCTCATATCTTCTGTAATTTCTGCTTTGTTCAATTGTTGCATGGTAACTACGGACTTCAGTGCCAGAGCAATATTTTTTCTTTTCTGTTTCTTAAGCTATATAATTTTGTCAGAACTTGTGTTATTTTTGCCATTTGGGGTTGATTTTTCCCAAATACACAGTGTCTGTTAATGTAGATTTTACATTATAAACTGTAGTATAAATTTAGTAAATTCCTATTGCTTCAGTTTTTTATCTCCTTTCTTGAATTATTATTAAATACAAATTGGATCTTTTTGCTTATGTTACATAGGTGAAATGTGTGTCTTTTTTGAAAAAACATGTATTCAGGTTGTTTACTCACTTTTGGGTTTTCTCTAATCTTCATTTCTGAAATATTTTCTTTTAATATTTAAATATTTCTTAAATTCTTTCAACACTGTCATGTAAATTCTTTTCTGCAATCACTTCATTATGTAATTTTAATGTATGTTATTACTTCAATCTTTCTGTCATTAAGTTTATTTTAAAATGTTATATTGCAACGGTAATCTGCTTTGTTGCTATTTTGCTTTACATATATGCACATATAATCTCATAATAAATCATGATATATCATAAGTCATCTCATAATTTATCCAAGAATAACTGTTAACATTTGTTCTGATGGCGCAAAACCAGTTGGGATTGGGGGATGTTAAAGCTGGCATTTCAGCAAGAATTAAGGCAGTGACACTAAATAGAACTAGTAGCCATTGTATTCTTCACTACCATACTTTACTAAAAATAAATAAATAAAAATCCATTCCCTTTAAGTCTTTGATGAAGCAATAACAATATTAGTATTATTAAATGTCAACCAATTAATACATACCTTTTAAATATTCTATGTGATTAAATGAATAATATGCATGAGACACCTTTACATATCAAATACAATGGTGTTCTTGCGGAGAAGCACTTGTGCCTTTGTGTAAGTTGCAAGCTTAACTAATTACTTTTTAAATGAATCACTATTTTCACTTGCGAAAACCATGACAGGAAATTATGTTCATTCATACTTAAGTATTTGATGAAAATATTTTTGAAAATTAAGGAAGCCTGTAATTTCAAGAAAAACTGATTGTTTTTGCTACCCATAAAAATTTGTACTTTCAAGTGAGCATTAAAATTATTAAAACTTGGTATCTGTCACCAAAATCTTGACAGCTTCATAACATTTAAGGATTTTAGAGTGAGATTGGTGATATAGTAAAAATGTGATTTAAAAAAATTACATGGTGAAAGATGTCAATATCTGGAAAACCTGCAGAACTAAGTGAGCCAATAATTTCCAAGCGATCAGTTTATGATGTTAGACAATCATGCATAGGTTAATGATTCATTATCAGTAGATCCCAACAATGTCTCCTAATTTGGGGACTTTGCTCTGAAAATAAACACTTGTGTCATATGGAGAGTTCAGAGAGCCCTAAACACCTCAGCACAATTTCACTTTTCCTCAGAACTCTCAATTCACCCATTCATTGGAACCAGGATGCCCTAACCAATTGTCTCCATTGAGGACATTGTTCTCATATTGTTCCACTGCACACTCCAGTGAGTTTCTGTTGATGATTTAGAATGTTTAGCTTTCAGGAATTGTTTTTTATTTTCTGTATTAGTCCATTTTTATTCTGCCATAAAGAATATCTGAGGTCGGCAGCAGTGGTTCACGCCTGAAATACCAGTACTTTGGGAGGCCGAGGCAGGCAGATCTCGAGGTCAAGAGATCGAGACTATCCTGGCCAACATGGTGAAATCTGTCTCTTCTAAAAATGCAAAAATTAGCTGGGCATGGTGTTGTTCGCCTGTAATCCCAGCTACTCGGGAGGCTGAGGCAGGAGAATCACTTGAACTGGGGAGGTGGAGTTTGCAGTGAGCCGAGATGGTGCCAGTGCACTCCAGCCTGGGCAACAGAGTGAGACTCCCTCTCAAAAAGAAAAAGAAAACAAAACAAATAAAAAAAGAATATCATCTGACACTGGGTAATTTACGAAAGAGGTTTAATTGATTCACAGTTCCGCATGGCTGGGGAGGCCTCCAGAAACTTACAATAATGGCAGAAGGCAAAGGAGAAACAAGTACCTTCTTCATAAGGTGACAGGAAAGAAAGAAAGAGCGGGAGAAACTGCCATTTATAAAATCATCAGATCTCGCCAGAACTCAGTTTCACAAGAATAGCATGGGAGAAACTGCCCCCATGATCCAACCTCCCACTAGGTCTCTCCCTTGACATGTGGAGAATTCGATTCAAGATGAGACTTGAGTGGGGACACAGAGCCAAACCATATCATCTTTCTTCTGCTGTCTTTTATGCCATTGCCAATACTACACAGTTAATTTAAATTGGGTTATTTATTCTACTTGTATTTTGGAGATTATGAGCATGCTTTGTCATTTAATATTTTTCTAGATGTTATCCAGGTTTGTTCTTTCAATCTCTTGATAGATATGTGTACTTTTATACAGTGTTCAGAGACGTTTTAAAACTATGCTCCTTTCATATCTTCCAAACATTCTTCTTCCCAAAGCAATATCTATTAGAGAAAATAGTGAATACGTCTGGTTTGCCCAATCTTCATTTACTAAACCAGTGCCAATATTCCACTAGAAATTACTTCTAGTTTTAAATTACATCTGTGCTTTTGGTCAAGAGTAACTTTTTTTTTAACTTTTAAGTTCAGAGGTACATGTGGTTTGTTATATAGGTAAACTTGTGTCATGGGAGTTTGTTGTACAGATTTTTTTTGTCACCCAGGTATTAATCCTAGTACCCAATAGTTATTTTTCCTGATCCTCTAGGAGTAAGTTCTGACTAGTTGGTGGACATGCCTTACCTGTTATTAAATATTTTAAATACTATTCATGGAAACAATTGACTTTATGAGATTATTATTCTTTTTATTTAGATAAGTTTAGCTTCCAGAAGAATGCTTCAAAAGAAAGGATAAAAGGATTAAATATGAACTGACTTTTTGGTATCTAAGAATGGTTGTTTTTCTCCACTGTTAATGAAATTAAATTATACCAGAATTTTGCCTCTTCATCAAATTTTCATATGAAAGTAGAAATAATTTCTCTGAAAAAATAGCATTATCCAGTCAGATATAATGAAAGAATTACTCAATTACAGCATAACTTTTAAGTTTTGGGAGATAATGTTTTTATGCCAGAACTCAAAATAAATCTTAAATACGCAGATACAATCTGTGAGATCCTTTAGTAAGACATCATCTATATACGTATTTTTTCACCTGAGATTTAGGTAAGATTGACATTCAGAAAGTACTCTATAAAGGTGTTTTGATTTACTAACAGACCTACTTGAATTAGTGAAAACTACATTGAAACACATATACTGAAGATATGATTTGTAAATTCATGTGCAGTTGAAACATTTAGAAATAGAGTAAAAATTGTGATTCATAGCAGGAAAGCTGTATGCTGCATCTTAGAAATGTAATTGGAAATACAGTTAAGCTCACTGATTGACTTGTGTGTGAAAATGGTAGACTCCCTACTTAATCAGTTTCCAGATGAAACAGGTAGAAAAATATTTCTTATGTGAGAAATATTTTTTTTAAAAAATGGATTAGTAAAAGCACATAATTTACATAAACAGATAAGGTGTCAAAGGCAATGTTTTAGGTTTAGTATTTTATAAAATAAAAATTCATCGTACTGAATATAAAATATCAAAGGAAAAAAAGATAATTATCACTGGTAACTTCTAGCTGAAGCTGTATCTTACTTAATGTATGTTTGATGTGTATATCCACATATCTTGATTTTTAAGCCTGTGGAAAAACGTGAAAGAAAAAAATGTATAAAATATGAAAAGACCAGAAGGAAAGATAAGAAAAGAAAGAAAGAAAGAAGAAAAAAGAGAGAAGCTTAAGTAAAATAGCATACTGTGAATAAGTTTTCAGCCAAAATGAAGTGAAAACAAAATTTTAAAAGTTTCACATGGGAGGAAGTTTATAGGTTAATAAAGAGGAAAGACGAAGGTTGAAGGAAATTCAGCCAAAAGAAGCCATAAGTAAGACTGCCATAATAGATATCTCAGATATTGGCCAAACCAACCCTGAAAATGAATAAAAGATAAAATGAAGGCCAAATCTATAGTTACTCTATCTCTTGATCTCCTCTTATCCTATCTCCACAGAGGGATATCTGGAAACAAAAAGTTGTTTTCTTTCATTTTCACTCCTTAACACAGAAATCATTTCAACCACCCCAGATTTTTTATTAGCAATTGAAATGTATCACTTTCAAGCATAAATAGTGATTATATTTAACTATATTTTTACCTTATTTCCAATAGATTCTTAGGCCACCAGCTTTATTGAGGAGATTATAATTTTACTTTAAACATATAAGTGGTTTTGATATGCTGGGTAAGTTTATTTTAATAATGTTAAATATTTCATTGTGACCTAATTTAAACTCTTATTTTGTATAGTGCTTTTGGAGAGATAAACCAAAGACAAAACTAGCTCTTCCCTTTATCAGTAATACAAAGGTAAATTTTTACCACATAGCAATGCAAATTCTGGACCAGGATGGCTAAGGTGAATCATGAGTTTGCAGAAACCTTTTGAGGGTACTTGGAGAAGAGTGTTCAGTATCATAAAAGTTTGGTTCCTCTTCAAAGCAACTCTACAATATTGCCAGGCTATGTCAACCTATTTTAACATATTTTCTTATTGTCTATTAACTTAGGGCAGATAAATAGTTTGATTATCTTAATAGTTAAAAACATTCTTTATAATATTTATATGTATAATCCAAATGCTAGGTTAGAGTGAATAACTCTAAAATGGAGGTTGGCTGGGCACAGTGGCTCACATCTGTAATCTCAGCACTTTGGGAAGCTGAGGTGAGTGGATCATGAGGTTAGGAGTTCAAGACCAGCCTGGCCAATATGGTGAAACCCCATCTCTACTAAAAAAAAAAAAAAATACAAAAATTAGCTGGGCATGATGGCGCGTGCCTGTAGCCCCAGCTACTTGGGAGGCTGAGGAAGGAGAATTATTTGAACCCAAGAAGTGGAAGTGGAAGGTACAGTGAGCCGAGACTGTGTCACTGACTCCAGCCTGGGCAACAGAGCGAGACTCTGTTTTTAAAAAAAAAAAAGGAAGTCAATCCTCAACTGAAAAGAGTAATTAAATGACTGTCTAGTATGATTTGGGGAATTTTATAATGTCCACATGATTAAAATGTCTCCTCTGATCTTCTGTATCAATACTGAAAATTCCTGCCATTGAAATTGTTTCTGTATATTAAGTCACTGTCTCTAGAAGACCTCAATAAAAATGAAAAACATCACAATAAATATAAAACATCATTATAAAGAATACTCATTTACTTTACCATGAAATCATTGATATAATTAGGAAACAGGGTGGAGGAAAATGATAATAACTTCATGAGAGCAAAAAGAAACATAGTTCCTTGAAAAGCAGAAGGGGTAAGACAAATCTTGGATTCTCTAGTGCTAATTTACTGGAGATGGGGAATATCAGTGTGTCTAGTTGCTCAGGCAAACAAGGAATGCCGTCATGTTATAGAATGTTTAGCTATTCTTTTGTTGCTCACCTGCCTTCTAAGTACCTTCATTTCAACATTGAAGATTCCTCTCTAACATATTTAGAACATCAATGAACTCTTTCATTTTCTTCTGTTCCCTTTTTGATGCTTAAGACTACTTTGTAAATATTTTACCCATATAAGAGCCAATTTTTCCCAGGCCTTGTAATGATTCCTTTTTATCCGTTATCTTGTTAACAAGCATTTGGCGTTGAACAATGTATCTTATACATTATGATATTATATATTTGTTAAATAACTAATATGAAGCAATAATATTCATAATCACTATGAATGGTCCAGTATAACATTTTAGTGATTTGAAAATATAAACTTCAGTAATACTGAAAGAGAGAAGATACAATATACAAAAGGACTTAGCAACGTGCCTGGAGCACAGATTTTTATTTCTATATAGATGCTCCAGTAAGTCATTTATTATGAAGTAGTGAAAAAATAATTATCTTCAAGGTATTTTTGATCTCTCCAACCAAAGCCTACTATTTTGATTATCATGAATTTTGCTGCTTCTATTGAATATCAGTGATGTGTAACACAGTAGTAGGTAAATATAAAAGTCAATAATAAATTTATATTAATTAGGCATATTCATACATAATAGATTTTTTGTATTTGCTTTCTTAACAAGTTAATTTCTGCAGGATTATAATACGTTTTAATCCTTCACATAAGTATTAATGTAATATGCTGAGTATTCCTAGTGTCATACACTCAGTTTTTACTGCTAATGCATGTTTATTAAACTTGACTTTTTAGATTTGATATCTACGGTTTTGTTGATGTAGATGAGTTGAGATTAATAAAACAAGGGATTAACCTCATTATTGGGTCAAGTATGGCAGGAAGAAGCCCAAAATGATAAGAAGTCACAACTAAGGAAATTGAAGCAGGAAGACTTTTGGCACTTAGAGGTTCTGGGGCTTCCTACAGAGATCACTGATTTATAGTATCTCTTCTTTAAAGGCAAGCATGCAGAGGGCTCCTGGGATTTATCAGTAAACAAATGTTTACATTTGGGTTGTACAAGTATCTAGTAACAATTTACTGATCATTTATTTTGCCATAATTCATTATCTAACATTCTAAATAAAAACTTGTAAGTACTGTAAAGGTAACGCCCAAGGAGGTTAAAGCCACACCATATATCAAACCATTTCAAATAAAGCAAAAGTTATGATGATATGGTTAATTTTTGAGTCTTGTTGAATCTTTAAATATATCCTATTAACCTTTGAAAATAAGGATAAAAAATATAGGACTATAGGGGTATTCTTGAGATCTTTTCCGACTCTTAAATTCTAGGGTTCTAGAATTTTATAAATAGATTATGTTTAAAGATCAGCAGAGCATAGACAAATATTTTCCTAAGAGCAAAGAATTAAACTGTGGGCTGAAGAAAAGAGAATTCAAAATAAATGTCATCTAATGTCCTCAAACCAAACACTTGGTGGATATGAACTGAAATTAGTACTAACAATCTAAATTTCATGATCTTTCCATAGCTTCCAGAATAGAATCTAAACTCTGTAATGTTTCAGTTTAATATTGCTTGAAATCCTTAAGATTATTTTAACAAATATCAATCAGGTACAGAATCCAAAAAAGTTCCTTTTTTTTTTTTTTTGGTTCTGGTTCCTTTCTTGTTGATGCTCTTGACTCAGGGAGTCACTAGAGGATGCCTCACTTTCTCACTGCCATTGGTGCTTTCCAAAAGATTATGAACAAGTGTGCATCCTCCCTATTACCCAGAAGTTGCTAAAACATTTCCACAAATAAGTTTAAGGTATCTGGTCACATTTTATCATTAATCCTTAATACTTATTCCTGCTTACACACACCATACACACACACACACACACACATACACACACACACACACACAAAACCAAGGTTTTATCAATGGAAACAGTTTCTTTATCTTAAGTCTCTAATCCTTAGTTTATAAGAATTTGAAACAATTTCAAGATACTTGGCAAGAAACGAAAGCCATTCTACTGACTATCTTCTCCATGAAACAAAATTCCTACCAATGTCTTTATCCTTTTCTCTAAAGTGAAAGCCTTTACCAAAATCTCTTTTTAAATTTCCACTATTTTATTTGAACATTAGTATTGGTACAGCTCGTAGGCCATAAAATCATAGTAACTAACCACTTGTTGTTACTGACAACTAGTTGTTGGTGTCAACTTAGTAGATAAGACTATTTTAGTTGCAAGCAACATACAAATAATTTAAGCAGACTTCAGGAGAAAATAAAGGCTGGGTAATAACATTGTGCAGAGATTCAAGCAAAGTTACCAGGATACGGTCTGTCTCTTTATGGATTGGATTTTCTATCTTCTATCTTGACTTTCTTCTCTAACAGCATTTCTCAACATTATGAGACTCATCTCAAGGCCTCTACCGACTAGCTTAGCAACCCTGATGAGGATAGAAATGATCTTTCCTAATAGTTCTGGCAAAGGCCTGAAACTGAGTGCTATTGGCCTTTTTGAGTTACAAGGCCATAGGTGGTTCATAGGTCAATTGTGTTCAAAGAAATAATATGCCCTGAATGAGTAGGCTTGATTCTCCTTAAATCAGTAGTTGAAATAAGCTATTCATAAACCACATGAACTGAATGAATAGGAAGAGGCATTCCCCATTAGAAAACTGAGGTGCAGGCCAGGAGTCGTGGCTCACACCTGTTATCCCAGCATTTTGGGAGACGGGTGGGTGGATCACCTGAGGTCAGGAGTTCAAGATCAGCCTGAATAACATGGCGAAACCTCATATCTACTAAAAATACAAAAATTAGCAGAGCACAGTGGCACAGGCTCATAATCTCAGCTACTTGGGAGGATGAGGCATGAGAATCACTGAACTCAGAAGGCAGAGGTTGCAGTAAACTGAGATTGTACCATTGCCCTCCAGCTTAGGCAATGAGTACAAAACTTCATCTGAAAAAACAATAAAATAACAACAAAAAAACTGAGGTGCACATAACAAAACAAATGGTAATGGACAATAGGCAACTGTGTTCACCAGTGCTAATCAAACTGCTAGTTTAGTATCTTCATCTTTTCTTTACCAGTCAAGAAATTGTCTTGTTTACAGATGAGGAAGGAAAAGGAAAACATAGAAAAAATGAAAGTTCAAATTTCTACTTAAAAGATTTTCTCAATGCATATCCCTGGGGCCAAGATTGTACCCTGTCCTTTGCACTGCCTTTGGAAAGACACACACATAATTTCAATAAACATGTTTTCACCTTTCCCAGCATTTGGCCTTTGCAGCTTTATATCATCAGTGTAAATATTATAGGAATTGGACTGGCCATTTGCACAGGGAAGAAAACCTGGTATTGTGTGCTGGTGGAGAATCAATTTTAGAGACAAACAGAACATAACCTCAGCATGTTGCCTTAATGCCTCAGCAAATATCACACTTTCTGGAGAATGTCATAAACAGACATCTCTTCCACATTAGAAACCCTCTTCCAGGTTAAGAGGTGTGAGAATATTTCCCATGGTATCTTCATTACCTGTAGTAGAAAACTGCTGGGAAAGGTATCTTTTTAAAAAAATTTTAATTTTTAAGGGAATGAGCATAGAGCTTTCATGCCTTTCATGGGTACACCATCCTTCAGAAACCTCCAATTGTTCAGTTATCCAGAAGCTCTGAGAAACAATTTTTGTGTAAGTTTATAGAATATAACATCTTGATAAGATTTGAAGATTTATTTATCTTCTTCCTCCATTTTTTTTTTCTGTTAAGTGTAAGATACAGAGGAAGAAAGTATAGCCTTGTGAGGACAATCCAAACAATAGTCACAGATCTGCTAAGGTCTACACATGTATCTAGTGCAAGTTAACTCTACCAGTATTTCAGTCTCTTCATATTAACAGATAGTAAAAACTCATATTTTTATAATATAGTTCTTACAAGAATGAAATATTGCTATGGCCACCCATTGAAAAATTATAAAGTGTTTTATGAATGCAAGGTAGCACTTTATTACTCTTGCTATTATCATCTACAACTTTACCATATAATTCTATATATGGGAACATAAGCCTGTTTTCTACAATCTTAACAGTCATAATTTCCATTTCACAGCCTCTAAATGGATGCTGGTAACCCCTAAATCTATCTCTTCATTCCCAAACTCTCTCATGATCGTTAAATGCATATAGTCAACTACTGACTTAACAGGTCCTCTGAGATAGCTGATGGGAGACTTTCATACTTAACATGTTCAAAGCAAAATTTGGTGCTGTTCCTCTAGTCTTTTTTCTACTCCCATCATCTGCCTTGTAATAAACTGAAAATCACCAGTTGCTGAGGTAAAAAAAATCTGTCATTCATCTGTAATTATTTCTCTTCACCTTATAATTCTTATTCATCAGCAAGATCCCAAAACTATATCTATACCGTAATCACTTGTCACCAGCTTCACTTTAAACCACTCTAAGAAAGCCTTCCTTCCTCCACATTTACCCTCCTGATAGGCTACATCTGAGAAAAGGAAGTTCAGGTGGTTCATTTTGCATTGTCACATTTGGCAGCATGTGATACTATTTTCAAATCAGCTATGTTGACAGTTGGGCCAGGAATTAAGACGTTTCTTAAACAAAGGTTCTGCTCAATAAAAGTACTCTATATTTGATAATGACACATTACACTAAAACAATTAGGACTTGCTTAGGGCGTTTTACTGTGAAAGAGAGGCAGGGATATTGACAACAGAATCCTAGCAACTCCATTGGAAAAACAGTGAAATCAGAATCTATTGAGCAGGAGAATGATGTGTGTATGCTTGTGTGTATATGTGTGTGTATGTGGTGTGCATGTATTATATCAGCATGTATGGCTATAGAAACATAGTTTGAACATTGCATCCTTGGGAACGAGGACTGATAGGATAGTCTTGTAAACTGAGAGTCTCTAATTTAAGAATCTTTGTTATGTAACTTTTGAAAGTGTTTGCTATTTGTCTTCTCTATTTCTTAAACCATCTTTAACTGAGGCAATCAAAACAAGTCCATGTTCTTTGTAGCTTGAAAAAACATCATCAAAAATAGCTATTTCAGGTGGTTTTCAAGTAACAGATCCTCAGAGAAGCTTGGAGGTTATAGAACTAGCAATCGTGCAAATGTGGAGGGCATAGCAAGTGGTAGCCCACGATTTGTCTGTGAAGCTGATGATCTCTTACATAAAACATGTCCCTGCCAAAGCAGAGCTTCGACTACGGCTTTGGAATTCTTTCAACGTGTTAAGTAATGTAGACACAGTAGAAATACAAGTTTGCTTTTCATACCTCTAAATTACTACATAAGGAAAAACACAAAAAAGGAAGAAAAGTACTTGTATTATATAAATTTATTTTATATTTTCTTCTTATAACTGATGCTGTAAGCTAGCTTTAAACTAGCAATTAAGACATGCATAGCACAATTAAAACAGCCCAAAACACTGAAGTCTGAAGGTGATAAGATTTTTCTGGTCAAGATCATGGTCAAGGACTCTAATAGTGAAGGTCAAGCACCCAGAAATTTGAATGAGATTACTCAGAGAGAATTGAAAGTGTCTGAGAAGTTGGAGAATCCCATAAGCTCTTAATATATCACTACAAGTAGAGCAAATCAGAATGTCCCATGACCCTGAGAATAATGTCAATAAATCAGATTAACAAACAAAAAAAATAGCAAGAATTTTGTATAATCTTTTAAAGTAAACCATTAAACAATTAGGTAAATATAAAGTTTAAGTGTTCCTGACGTAAAAGCATAGTAAATAGGTAAATATTACACTGAGATGATTGGTTCCTTGCTTGGTAGAAATGCGTGGGGGAAATGACAGACTGTTCAGTGTGTTAATGTGAACAGCTCTCTGTAGCTTTAGTATCTTCTTGGGTTAACCAATGCAAATTAGTCTCAGTGGTGGCCCACACTTCTCAACACTGAAGAACTAATAAATTACCAGCTATTAGTATGGGAGGAAAGAGTGGAATTGTACCTATCATATGCATCTGGCAGACTCACTCCTGCCTTAAAGTCCCAGGCAGGATGCAAAAACAAAACAAAACAAAATGTGCACTGCAATGCATTCAGGGGAAGCTGTTAGAAGTTAAAATATCTGGCAAGCTGTGGGGGCTCACGCCTGTAATCCTTGCACTTTGAGAGGCCAACGCGGGCAGATCATGAGGTCAGGAGATGGAGACCATCCTGGCCAACATGGTGAAACTCTGTCTCTACTAAAAGTACAAAAATTAGCTGACCTTGGTGGTGCGTGCCTGTAGTCCCAGCTACTCAAGAGGTTGAGGCAGGAGAATCGCTTGAACCCAGGAGGAGGAGATTGCAGTGAGCTGAGATCATACCACTGCACTACAGCCTAGCAACAGAGCGAGACTCTGTCTCAAAAAAAGAAGTTAAAATATCACTTTTCTGATAGTTGTATTCAAGCCAATAAATGCTAGCAATAGAGAAAAATTACAACAAAATAACCCAAAGGCCTTAAATGTAGCAGTGGTTTATTGCTCACTCAGGCTGTACTAAGAAATAAAACCATGTAGGGATTTTTATTAACTCAACCAGTAGGTAGCTCAGATCTTGTTTCCTGACAGCCTGTTGGGTAGAACTATCACATGACTTTGCCAAATTGCGAGGTGGCAGAAAAATGCCAAATGAAATCAAAGGGGAGCATTATTGTTTCTGTTTTACCGCCGTTCTGTTCACCAGCTCTCCCCTTGCTGTCTTTTCCATAGAACACATTCAGCCCTTTCCCAAGGGAGATCGATACATTTTTGCTCATCTCACTCTAAGTTTAGAATACCTAGGTGATATACGAGAGTCCCTACATTGTCGTTATGGTTGTTTCCTCTTGGTCTTAGGATGAATTAATCTAAAGGAAAAAAAAAAGAATCTAATGTGTAATAGTAATAGGATTGAGGAAGCTGCACTTAATATCTCTAACTAGAGAGGAATAAAGTACACGCAGATTCTGAAAGCACACTGGGCAGATGTCATGTGTGCCCCTATCCTGGAGAGAGAAACTGTTCACCAGGCCCACAGTTGTCACCCTGAGAGTGACTTTACTGGCCATAGTTTGTTCCTTTCTGAAACTCTCCTTTCTCTGTTTTCTTTCTTTATCATAACTGACATTGACTTTGGGAAATAAACTCTTCTCATGTGTTGTGTACCTTTCTCTTGGCCATCAAAGATTGGGGCCTCAGGGCGTTTTTAGTTACAGTCTCTTTTAATCCAGACTGTAAACCTTGGTTACTATGATTTGTTTGTATTCTATTGTGTCCGCATCATGTACCGGTAACGATGCCTATAGGTTTTGTTGTTGTTGATGTTCCTGCTTTAGACAAGGTCTTGTTCTATCACTTGGGCTGGATCATGGCTCACTGAAGCCTCAACTTTCCAGGCTCAAGCCATCCCCCCACCTCAGCCTCCCAAGTAGCCGAGACTACAGGTGTGTGCCACCACACCCAGTTTATGCTTGTAAATATTTTGTAGAGATGGGGTTTCACATGTTGCCCAAGCTTGTCTTGAACTCCTGGATTCAAATGATCTGCCTGCCTTGGCCTTCCAAAACGCTGGGAGATTACAGGTGTGAGCCACTGAACCTGGACAACCTACTGTCTTATTGCAATTATATTTTTCATGATGAATATAATATTTGGCTTATTGTTTTCCACTTTCTCCTTCTTCTCCCCCCTGTCCCCCAGCCCTTTTCACACACTTAGTGGAATTAATGGTAGGCATCTTGAGTTTATATGACCAGAAGAGTTGAAAGAACCACATCAGTATCATAAACTTTCCCTCTAATAATTTTTTAAACTGAAAAAATCTACTTGGTGCCACACCTTAGTATGATCTTTGCTTTTAGACAATTTAATCAATTAAAAGATTTTGCTAAATATTTGTTGCTAAATGTCATTCTCATCTGAGTTTTTGCCTGTTTGCAGTTGAGCGTTAGCATTAGGACAAATACCTAATGCATGCATGGCTTAAAACCGAGATGATGGGTTGAAAGGTGCAGCAAACTACCATGGCACATGTATACTTATGTAAAAACCTTGCACATTCTGCACACATATCTGGGAACCTAAGCTTAAAAAATAGTAATAATAAACCCCCCAAAAAACCCAAAAAAACAACAAAACAAAGTTGGAGTTTCTAATAGTGCAACTTCACTAATTTCTGAGATTTCTCTAGTACCTTTCATTTCTGGTCAGAAAATTGATAATCCTTCCATAAGCTCAGCTCTTTCCTGCAGTGCCTCTCTGATGCAGCTGAAAACAAATAAAGCCCACTACTAATGTTCTTTGTAAAGGTATTTGTCCATAGCTAAAGGCTCATTAATATATGTCTTGCCTTCCAATTTTCCACAGGAGAACAGTATTATCTAATGTTTTGGTATTTCATTATTTGGATCACTGCCTTTTAGGGTTCTATATTAGTTTTTTCACCATTATTCTCAATTACTAAGCCTAACAATTAAGCTAAAGGCATTCATTGTCAGCTTTTTTGTTTGTTTCTGCAGTTTTTCCTCCTTTCTCCTTCTCCCTCTTCCTTCTCTTCCTCTTCTCCTTTTCTTCTGCTTCTCCTCCTCCTCCCTTCCCCTTCTTCTATTAATAATTAATCCAGATAAAAAAGGCTACGCTGTAATTACAGACAACACCAATATACCAGAGGTTTTATAAACAAACTTGTCCATAGCATTCTTGGCTGGCAAGGGAAACTTTTCTTGCTTGTGCTATCTATGTTCTATTAACTTCTGCCTCCACCATTTTACAAAAAAGTTGGCCCACTTGGTTATCATAAAAGAGAATGACAGACTAGAAGACAATACTTGTTTACCTACAGGATTATTTTTACTGACTCAGTCTTACATTTACTTTCCAGCATAGCCCTGGGGCCAAGTGTCATTGCTCAATATGGTGGCTGAAAATTTAGGGGTGCAAATAGAATACATGGTAAGCATTGCAATCTCACAGTGGATTCAGTGGTGCCTGTTAAGTGTCAGAAGATATGTGGTAAATGTCATGTGACTAAGAGACTTTTTAGTAACTAGCTATAATTATAGTAGATAAACTTTATTCATAACTGACCTGGAAAGGTACCGGCTAGAATTTGCTTGCTGTAGAAATTGTTTTAAAGGATAATTAAGGAAGAAAACCTTATTTGGGATAATATTTTAGTGCATAATCTCCATAAAATGATCATAGCCCTTTGTCCAGAGAACAGTTGAAGGCAGAAAGTTGGAGATGTATAGGTGAATAATTCATCCAAAAAAAAATTCTTGTAAAGTAGCTTTGCACAACAGGCCCACTATAACAGAACACATCTTTTTTGTGACCAATGAAGCTAATCATAGTCCTGCTCCTGACTTTTGAATATGAGACACAGAGGGAGGTCATCACCAGGAAGCAGAGAAGCAAAACTAGAACCCTACATCCTGAGATACATCTTACAATAAATCTCCATTTACTGAGGTAAAGTATTTCTATTTCTTGCAACTTGATCCTGACTCAAAAAAAGTGGATATGTGCAAATTCTGAAGCTATTGTATCCCCCCAAAAGTCAGATGTTAAAGCCTCACCCCCAGTGTGGCTATTTGGAGATAGGGCTTTTTAAGGAAGCCAGTTAGGTTAAATGAGGTCATACAGATGGGATCCTAATCCTATAGAACTAGTGTCCTTGTACATAGAGAAAACTACTCTAGATTGATCATCCTTCCTTCCTTTTCTTTTCTTTTTTCTTTTCTTTTCTTTTTCAAGAGTTTCCCTTTGTCACTCAGGCTGGAGTGCAGTGGTACAATCTCAGTCATGACAACCTCCATCTCCTGGGTTGAAGCAATTCTCATGCCTCAGTCTCCCGAGTAGCTAGGATTATAGACACATGCCACCATGCCAAACTAATTTTTGAATTTTTAGTAGAGATGAGGTTTGCCATGATGGCCAGGCTGATCTCGAACTCCTGGCCTCAAGTGATCCACCCTCCTCGACCTCCCAAATTGCTGGGATTGTAGGCATGAGCTACTGCACCTGGCCTACACTACATATCTTTCTTTCTCTGTGAACACAAAGGAAAAGGCGTGAGAGGACACAGCAAGAAAGTGGCTGTTTACAAACCAGAAAGAGACACCTCACCAGAAATAAACCCTGATGGCACCTTAATCTAGGACTTTCAGTCTCCAGAACTTTGAGAAAATAAATTTCTGTTGTTTAAGTCCAGCAGTTGATGGTACCTTGATATGGCAGCCTGAGAAGACTAATACAGCATGTATTCATTACTGAGGTGTCTTGGTATGAACACACTATGCCTACTGTTAGTTGTTTTCCTTTCAGCTTAAGAACCTCTTATTCAAGTATTTTCATTTCCGTAATAGAAGTATTACTTCCTTTTTGCCTTGGCAACTTATTGTGGTTTAATGGTTTGAAGACCAACAGACAATCCATGGGTTTTACACATCAGTAGCAGTAAGAAAACCATAAATGTTATAACTATTTTACTAATCTTCATGGACGCTGATGTGGAAAATAGAGGCAATTATATGAAACAAATGGCTCCTGATATTTGCAACACTTCAAGTTTTTTGCTTACTCATTTTTTGAAAGCTTTGGCTAGAACTGTTTTTAATAAATATTTTCTTATTTTAATAATAGTAATTAAATTTATAAAACATAGTTTGAGCATTTATCATATGTCACAGTTCTAGGTGCTGAGGAGTAATTAGTCAACAAAACAGACACAAACTTCTATCTTCACAAAGGTGGTAAGACAAGGCAAGTAATAAATATAGATATGCTAAATAGTAATATGTTCTGCCATGTTGGAAAGGAGATTTGAGTGGGAGAAATTACAGTTTAACTGAAGAAGACATTTGAGTAGAAAATCTGGAGGAGATATGAGATAGTGAGCCTTATATCTGACGGAAAGATCATTCCAGGCAGAAGGAACAGCAAATTCACAGATGTGAAAAGAGAGCATGTTGATGGGTTTAAGAAGTAACCAAGTCAGCGTGGCTGGAGGAAGGTGATGGGAATGAGGAAGATGTAGAAGATGAGATCAGAGAGGTGATTGGCTGGGTCCCAGTTAATTGAAGAATTTGCCTTTTGACCTCAGAGAGAGAGAAGTCACTGAAGTATGTTGAGCAAAGCTATGGCATGATCTGACATATTTTAACAAGACAACTCTGGCTGCTGCATTGAGAAGAATAGACTAAAAGATGCTGAGGAAATAGGAAGACTAGTTAGGAAACAACCCAAGTAACAAAGGAGAGAGATGATGGTGCCTTGAATCAGAAGCATCCTAGTGGAGGTACTGGGAAATGCCAGATTCTGGGTACATTTTGTAGACAGAGCCACTAGCATGTGCTGACTTATTGAATACAAAGTGTGACAAAAAGAGAGGTATTAAGGGTTATTCCAAGATTTTTGGTCAACAAATGTAAGGAGGGGTTGTCATTCACTGAGATGGGCTAAGAGAGAAGCTACACATACATTGGAGGCAAGAAGAATTAGCAGTTTTTTTTTTTTTTTGACCATGTTAAGTTTGAAAGATTCAATACATTGAAGATTGAATATTCTATGTCTCTGTGGAAATGTCAGATGAGTAGTTCAAGATTTGAGTCTGGAATTGAGAGAATGAGACATAATCATTAGAATGGTGTCAGTAAATAAAATATATTTAAAGACTTGACACAGATGATACCACAAAGGAAGGGTGTGTAGATAAATAGGAGAAAAAGTTCAAGGGATAATTACAGATTCTGATTAGATGCAGCGACTTTTATGAAGCTATTGTCAATTATATTTAGCACTTTTTGATTCTATTTTTGTTGCATCCAAACTTATAAAATAATGCTGGACATTTATTTCCTTACTTAAAATATAAATCTTTCTTTATTGCATAAAAAATTTAAGTGATTGTAGTATGTCTCTCTCGTAGGATATGGAGAATTTTTATATCTTTAAGTTTACTGACTTTCTTAACTTTCTAAAGACTGTTTATTTTGCACTCTTTCAGCCATTTATCATTCCTGATTGTCAAGTCTATTGTGATATTTCTGAATGTCATTCTGTGATAAGCCATGATGATTGCAGTTTTTAAAACAAAACAAAACAAATGTTTCCATATCCTAATTCTTTGAAGCAAAATAGTACCTTTTTGCATCATTAAAAAACCAGAAACAAGATTAGTTGTTCATAATAGGGACATGAATATCACTGTTAAATTAAGAGATTCAGATATTGTTACCATTGTAACAATGGTTACAATGGTAACATTGTACCATTTCAAATATTGTTACCATTGTAACAATAAATGAAACAATGTTTATACATAATTATACATGGATAAAGGAATGGACAGAGCTGATAGGAGGTTGTTTTGATCTAATTACAATTAATTGAAAGAGAAGAGCCTAAATTAGTCAAGACTTAATTTAATAGGTATTTAAATAAAATGTCTTTCTGTTATTAGAAATGTAAAATATAATTTACAATAATGGTAGCACTGTAACTGCTTCTATTCAGGACAGTAATCATGTAGCCCTATGTCCTCTTATTCATATATGAAGTGAGGGTGGAGAGACAATCTGGACAGCCTTCCTCTGACTGGTCTTCTGTTCAATGTTAATTTGGTAACAGAGTCTGCCTGAAGCCAAATTTAATGTTACATATATTACCCTGACAAGTAATTGGAAATATTACTAAAATGTTGTGGATTCATTAATTATCTAAACCATTTTTATTGAGTGACTTATGTATACCCAATGATATTTTAAATACTAATAATTCAGCAGTGAACTAGACATACAGTCTGTACTCTCAAGGAGCTTGCATCTTAGTAGACAATAAACAAAGAAATACATAAATGAAAAATGTCAGACATGATATGTGTTAAAAAGAAAATACAGAAGGTTAAAGGGATAGAGGGAGACAGCAGTAGGTAATAGACAATGTGTTTTTTGCAGAGATCAGAAAACACATCTCTAAAAAGATATTTGAAAAATGACCCAAATGATGAAGAGATCTAGCATCTACACACACTGGGGGAAGATTGGTACAGAAAGAGGAGAAAGTCGGTGTAATAAATGTGTAAGGATTCATTCATTCATTTAATAAACACATAATAATAGATGCTAGATGCTACATTTCAAAGAATACAGTATCATTCCTTAAAAATCTTATGTTCTACTGGTCTGATGAGCACTCTTATTAAGGTCTAATATTAGATATCAACAACTAATTACCAGAACTAGAAGGCAGTGTGAGTGGAGTTTTGAGCAGCATTTCTTTTTCATTAAGGATAACAGGTCTTATGCTCATTAGGGATGCCTAAGTCATGTCTTCCTAATGCTGTCCCTCCCCTAGCCCTCAAACCCCCAACAGGCCCCAGTGTGTGATGGTCCCCTCTCTGTGTCCATGACTTCTCATTGTTCAACTCCCATTTATGAGTGAGAACATGCAGTGTTTGGTTTTCTGTTCTTGTGTCAGTTTGCTGAGAATGATGGTTTCCAACTTCATCTATGTCCTTGCAAAGCATATGAAATCATCCTTTTTTATGGCTGCATAGTATTCTATGGTGTATATGTGCCACATTTTCTTTATTCAGTCTATCCTTGATGGGCATTTGGGTTGGTTCCAAGTCTTTGCTATTGTGAATGGTGCTGGAATAAACATACGTGTGCATGTGTCTTAATAGTAGAATGAGATATAATACTATTCTTAATCACTACTTGGAGTGTGTTGCTTCCAATAATGGTAAAGATAATGAGACAACAACAATGCCTTATGTGTACATGGAA
>CAUYLG010052245.1:0-17449 GCA_963573385.1 Cacajao melanocephalus | reverse complement strand
GAGAAATGCCAGATATAGATGACAGGGGGATGGAGGCAGCAAACCACATTGCCATGTATGTACCAATGTAACAGTCCTGCATGTTCTGTACATGTACCCCAGAACCTAAAGTGCAATAATATATATATTTTTTCAATACAGTGGACAGAAGAACCTTTTAAATGAAATTATGGGAATATCCTCAATAAAATTCAGACTATGGGAACTCTACGGGACCATACATGATTTTTTAAAAAACGTTTTTATTAAAGAAAATTTCCAACACTTACAAAAGTAGGAAAAATAATATAATGAAGCCCATGTGCCCACCACCAGCTTCAATAAACTCTTAGGACATAACCACTTCCCCACTATTTTGAATTATATCTCCAAAATTATATTAATCTACAAATAGTATGTTAATCCAAAAAAAATAAAAATTAGTTTTACAAAAACATAACCACAATACTATAATCCTACCTAAAAAAAGAAATTAGCAGAAGTTCCTTTAAATCATTATTGAATTATTACACTGAAGAGTGTTTATATTTCCCTTATTGTCTTAACAACTTTATGTTTTAACTGTATGTGTTAGTTAGGTCAAAATAAGGTCCAAACACTGCAATTGATTATGTCTCTTGTCTTTTTTAATTTATAGATTTCATCTCCTCCTTTATTATTTAATTTTTTGTTAAAGAAATCAGATCATTTGTCCTGTAGAGTCATCATAGTCAGAATTTTACTGAGGATATTCCTGTAATTTCATTTAAAATGTTCTTCTGTCCACCGTATTTTCTACAAATTGTTAGATAAATGTAAATATTCTGATTCCAATTAGATTTACGTTTTTTGGCAAGTACACTCCATAAGGTGCTCTCAATCCTTCAATTCATTCATTAAGAATTACAGAATCCTGATATTCTAATTCCAACATCCTTTCATTTATTACCTGGATGCTTTTGTAAAGAAAAATTCCCCTTCATCAACTATTTTGTCGTCCTCAGATATAGTTTATATAGGAGGTAAGGTAGTCAAGCATTTTTTTTCCAAAGAAGCCCTATTTCCTTTAGTGATAAATGGGCTTTAAAGGCAACAATCTAGACTCTAGAGTGGACAGTTATTTTTGAAAACTCTGAATTGCTTTGACTCCTTTGGTGGAAAAAGGAACCACATGTATGGGTCTATTTTCAGATTCTCTATTTGTTCCATTGATATATTTCTCTCTTTAGGTCAGTATCATACTCTCCTAATTACTGTAGCTTTAGTAAGCCTTGAAATCTTGTAGACAGTGAGTCCTCCAAATTTGTTCTTTAAACAAAAATTTTTTTTGGCCATTCACATTTTTTTGGTATTTTCTTATAAATTTTAAAATGAATTGTCAATTTATACTCCAAGGAATGCCTGTTGAGATTTTCACTAAAATTTCATTGAATCCACAAATCAAATTGGGAATAATAGAGCAATTAATAATATACATTTATTTAAATCTTCTTTAGTTTTTTGTAATGTCTCATGGTTTTCAATGTAGAAATATTGGGTAAATTTTATTACACATATTTCTAGATATTGATATTTTGGGTAATATTTTAAATGAAATTGTTTTTAAGTTTGCATTTTCTAATTATTTTCTGCCAGTACATAGAAATACAATTTATTTTTGTATATTAACCTTATAGTCTGCCGCTTTTTTTTCAGTTCTAATCATTGCTTTGTAGAGTACTGAAGAGTTAGAATTCTCTATGTAAAATATTATGTTGTCCACAAATAAAAACAGTTGTATTTCTTCCTTTCTAATCTGCATGCCTTCTGTTTCTCTATCTTGCCTTATTGCAATGGCCAGGATTTCTGGCATGATGTTGAATAAAAATGCTACGAGCCAATATCCTTGCTTTGTTCCCATTCTTACAAAGAAGCTCATAACACTTCACCATTAAGCATTAAGTTATCTGTAGATACTCTTTATTAGTTTGAAAAAAATTCTCTATTCCTAGTTTGCTGAGATTTAACATGAATGGACTCTAAATTCTGCAAATGCTTTTGATGCATCTACATCAATGGCCATATACTTTTTCTCCTTTATCTTGTTGTATTAGTCTGTTTTCATGCTGCTGATAAAGACACATCCAAGACTAGACAATTTACAAAAGAAAGATGTTTAATGGACTCACAATTCCACATGGCCGGGGAAGTCTCACAATCATGGCAGAAGGCAAGGAGGAGCAAGTCACATCTTACATGGATGGTCATAGGCAAAGAGAGGGAGTTGTGCAGGGAAACTCCCCCTTATAGAACCACCAGATCTCATGAGACTTATTCACTATCATGAGAAGAGCATGGGAAAGACCTGCCCCATGATTCAATTATCTCCCACCACGTCCCTCCCACAACACTTGGGAATTCAAAATGAGATCTGGGTGGGGACACAGCCAAACCATACCACCTGTTAATATGGTGAATTACATTGATTTTCTTTTTTTTTTTTGAGATGGAGGTTTGCTCTTGTTGCCCAGGCTGGAGTGCAATGGCATGATCTCAGCTCACTTCAACCTATGCCCACTAGGTTCAAGTGATTCTCCTGCCTCAGCCTCCCAAGTAGTTGGGAATACAGGCATCCACCACCACAGCTGGCTAATTTTGAATTTTTAGTAGAGACAGGGTTTCAGAATGTTGGTCAGGCTGATCTCAAATGCCCGACCTAAGGTGATCCACCTGCCTTGGCCTCCCAAAGTGCTGGGATTACAGGCATGAGCTGCCTCATCTGGCCTGATTGATTTTCAAATGTTAGTCTTACATTTCTGGGATAAACCCTACCAAATCATCATTTGCATATATTTGTATATCTTTATATATTATATCATTATTTGCACATTTTATATATTGCTATAATTGATTTGCTGATATTTCATTTAAAAGTTTTGTGTCTATGTTCATGAGGGTATTCATACTTTTCCAGTTGATATCTGTTAGGGTTAAGCTGGTCTCATTTCTAAAAAAAAAAATTGGGGCCGGTTGCGGTGGCTCACACCTGTAATCCCAGCATTTTGGGAGGCTGAGGCAGGTGGATCATGAGGTCAAGAGATTGAGACCATCCTGGCCAACATAGTGAAACCCCGTCTGTACTAAAATACAAAAATTAGCTGGGCATGGTGGCGTACACCTGTAGTCCCAGCTACTTGGGAGGCTGAGGCAGGAGAATTGCTTGAACCTGGGAGGTGGAGGTTGCAGTGAGCCAAGATCAGGCCACTGCACTCCAGCCTAGCACCTGGCAACAGAGCAAGACTCTGTTTCAAAAAAAAAATTAAATGAAATAAGCCAGACACAAACAGACAAATATTGTATGCGCTCACTTATATGTGGCAGCTAAAAAATGTGAACATATTGAAGATAACATACAACAGATATGGAAGATATGGAAGATAACATAACAAATGTGAACATATGGAAAGGTAGATAACAAAGACTGGGAAGGGTAGGGGTTAGAGGGGAGAGGAGAGAATGAAGACAAGTAAGTTAAAGGAAAGGTAAGATAAAAGTAATAAATACAATGTTTGATACAGTAGGATGACTGTACTTCACAAAAATGTACGTACTTGGATGACAGACACCCTGAATACCCTGGCTTGATCATACACGTAACAAATTTTCTCATGTACGCTATAAATTTTCACAAATAAAAATAATTGGTATAAAATTTATTATTTCTTCCATGTGTGTTTGCTCAAATTTCCCAGAGAAATATTTTGGGTCTGGAATTTTCTTTATGTGAAGGTTTCTGATTATGAAGACAAGTTAATTAGTATACTTAGGGCAATTCATATTTTCTGTTTCTTCTTGTGTCATATTGTTAAGTTGTGCTTTCCAATAAATGTCTATTTCACCTAAGTTACCAAATTTGTTACCAAAAATTGATATTTCCTTTTTTTATACCTATAGGATTTGTCATTATGTCCCTCCTCCATCACTAGTGTAAGTAATTTGTGCCTTTCTCGCTTTTGTTCTTCATCAGTATTTCTATGAGTGTACTAGATTTATCTCTTCAAAAGATCAAATTTTGATGTTATTAATTTTATTTTTGCTTTATACTTATCTAAATGATTTACACTCTTATCATTTCCTTTATTTCTTTTTATTATTTTCTTTTATTTAGTTTAGATTTAATTTGCTCTTCTTTTTCTATGTATAAACACTTAATTGATGTTATGTTTTTTCTTTCCTATTAAGCATTTAAAGCTAGAAATTTCCCTCTATGCCCTGCTTCATTGAATGCCATACACTTTGATGTGTTATTAGTTTCAAATATTTTTAAATTTATCTTATGTTTTCTTTTTTAACTCATGGGGTATTTGGAATTGTATTATTTAATTTTCAGATATTTAGAAATTTTTCTTCCTATATTATGGCAATCAGTTTGTAATTTAGTTCTGTAATGGTCAAAGAACATACTCTTCAAGAGTTCAGTCTTTGGTATTTTTTAAGACTTATTTTTGACTCTGCATATGACCCATCTTGGTGAACACACCATGTGCACTTGTGCTCTGTCTCCATTCCACCTGGGTTTACTGTACCACACTTTTGGCATTAAGTACCCAGAGTTAGCATTAGACTCCACAGGTTGAAGGGCTCCAGTCTCCATAAGACTGCCCTTACTTCAGATACCAGCCACAAGTCTCAAGTCACCAAATCTTCTGACCAACCAGCTATAAATTCAGGGGTTTCCATAACCCCTTCAATTTGATAACTGACTAGAACGACCCATAGAACTCACTGAGAGCACTGTACTTACAATTACAGTTTTATTGTAAAGAGAACTAAGGAACAGCCTAATGAAGAGGTACATGGGGTGAAGTCTGAGAGGCTCACAGAGCTTCCATGCCCTCCCCCTGTGGAATCAGGGCATGGCACTCTCCTGACACATCAATGTGTTTATCATCCAGGAGGTTCTTCAAGCTGTGGGTGTCCAGAATGTATTTTGAATTTTTCTAATTAGGTGCATACATATTTATGATTGGTACATCTTCCTGATTGGGCCTCTTCTTAACATGAAATATCCCTCTTTATCTCTCATAATACTCCTTGATTTATATTATCTGGTCTAATAATATAGACTCAGCAGATTTTTTATCTTTACTGTTCTCATGGTACATCTCTTTCCTACTTTTATTTTTAATCTACCTGTTTCTTTATATTAAGAGTGCTTCTCTCAGTAGACAGGTACATGCATCTTGCTTTTCTATCCAGTCAGACAATCTCTACCCTTTATTTGGCACGTTTAACCTGCTCATATTAAATATTTTTATTGATGTCATTAAGTTAGAGTGAATGTTTTCTACTTGTTTTGTCTTTGCCCCATGTTGTTTGCTTGTTTGTTTTTTGAGGCAGAGTTTCCCTCTTGTTGCCCAGGCTGGAATGCAATGGCGCGATCTCAGCTCACCTCAACCTCCGTCTCCTGGATTCAAGCAATTCTCCTGCCTCAGCCTACTGAGTAACTGAAGATTACAGGCATGCACCACCATGCCCAGCTAATTTTGTACTTTTAGTTGGTCAGGCTGGTCTCGAACCCCTAACCTCAGATGAACTGCTCGTCTTGGCCTCTGAAAGTGCTGGGATTACAGAAGTGCGTCACCGCACTTGGCCTGTCCCATGTTTTTTGTTCCTCTGTTCCTTCTTCCCTGCCTTCTTTTGAGTTAATTGAGTATTACTTAGTCTTCGCTTTTACTTCATTGACTTTTCAGCTATATCTCTGTTTTACTAGTTAGTCAAGGGATCATTAAATGCTTTCTTAACTTACCACATTCCATTTAGAGTTAATTTTGTACCACTTTATATAAAGTGTAAAAAACTTAATAGTTTATTTTTATTTACCCTCTTTATCTTTTCTGCCATTGCCAAATATTTTCCTCTAGAAATGTTATAAGCCTCATGGCTCAACGTGTGTATGTGTTTGCTAATTTTCAGTGTGTTTAGGTTATATTACATTTATATTACTTCTGTTTTACTTCCACGCTTTAAACCACAGTGTGATAAATTTTAAATGGCTGTAAATTCTAGCAGACCAGAATAATAGAACAGGACAGATAAAGCCGTGAAATAAAGATCAACCAATCACACCTTTATTCAAGCTATGTGATCTTCCTTGGAATCCATTTCTTTATCTAACAAAAAATTGTTATAAGGATTAAGTGCATTAAGGCTAAGTTATGTAGGGGCTGGAGTTCAGTTAATGTTACTTTCCTTCCCTGCCACAAACTAAAGTTTCAGGCTAAGCTATTGTTAGTTAACATCAATGCAAGTTATATATTGTAAACAAAATTATAATGAGAAGCAAATTAAATGTAGCAAAACCAAATGAGAAATCAAGAAAAATATCATTTTCTACTTATACCAAGATGCATAGTACAAAGATATTTTTAACTGAATTTAATAAAAATAATTACCAAAGTGTCCTTACCTTAATAGAATTGGTATTTTGTAGTTGTATTAGCATGTCAATAAGTAATTCTGCTCCTAAATAGAATGGTAAAACAGAGGTGCAGAGGAAACCATCTTGGCTAATAGGAAATGTTTTATAAATATCCACTCCCTGTTTAAGAAGTATTTGTAGTTCCTGAGTAAAGTTCCAAAAGGCCCGACAGCAGTTCTGAAGCAGAGTCCAATAGCCACCACGATGAGCAAGAACCTACGACAAATACAAAATTTAAAAGACTCCAAAGTTCCAAAAGTTTCAGATCTCTGAACAACTTCAACTTTTTGCAAATATTATGTGTCAACAGCAAAAATAACTAACATCACTTTTAGTGTAACTTACATGAGTTAGATACTGTGTTATATGCATTATCTCACTTAATTTGAACAAAAATTTCCATAAATTAAGTGTGCACTGGGCACTAGCATTTTACCCAATTTACAGATGAGGAGGAGGAGGCATGGGGTCAGCATGGCTAACTTGCTGAAGGTCATGAGTCTACTAAGTGGTGAACTCAAATTTGTATACCAGTCATCTGACTCCAAAAATCCCATTGTTCTAGGTGCTGGGAATTCAGCAATGAGCAAGGGAAACTGGGTCTGCCCTCATGCTGCTTATGTTCATCTGGGAAGATGAACACCAGAAAAGTAGACATATAAAAACATAATTCCAAGCAATAATGTTTTATTTAAAAAAATAAAGCAGAAATGAGTTGGAACCTGACAGAGCATGACAGGACAGTTACTTTAGACAGGGTGGTCAGGAAAGAAGTCCTCTCTGATGAGGTAGCATGTGTTGAACAAGTCATGTGAAAGTGACAGTGGGGGTATCGGGTGGAGAAGAACATTTGAGGCTCAGGGAACAGCAAGTGAGGCTCAAGGAACAGCAAGGTGAAACTGAGGGCTTAGGACGGATGGAATAAGCTAAGGGCTCTCAAGACCACTGACCCCTGGGAGTGGGCTAAACAACAGCAAGAGTAAGAGGAGATCAGTTCTGCAAGGCGCTCAGGACCAGCTCTTCCAGGGCCCTGACGCTGGAGGCCAGGAGTCTAGGATTTGATGCTCATGGTCAAAGCAGGGGATCCAGGTTTACATTACATTACGTAAAATCACTCTGTCCACTCCATGGAGCATATGTGAACCTGTCTTCGTTTCTTATCTAGAAAGGATAGATTTTTTCCTTATTGCTTGAGAGGCTTAAAGTATATGCCTTTCCTGCTATGAAAAAGAGAAACTGATTTCTTTGTAGCTAACAATTCCAATTCTTGGTTTAATTGTGTCTCATATAATATTTTAAAAGAAAAAGAAAGAAAAGCATTTGAGAGAACATACAAGTGACTGGAAGAAGGAGACCGGCGACAGGGACAGGGTTTTCCTGTAGCCTAGAAAGATCTTTCACTGTGCTAGAAAGACATCGATCTATGGTACCTCCAAGAGAGATCAAGCCCCATAGAGGAACCCCTTGCATTATGAAAGAACCCCATGACTCAGTAGAGAGGTGCATGCATATTCATAGGAACTGCATGAACTGGGACAAAGACCACCTGGGCTCTGGGTGGATGGATGACAGGTGACTAAAGAAGCAGCTTCCCCACTCTGCCTGACAACTGGACAATGCATGCCCTCAGTAGCATTGCAGGTACACCTCAAAATTGACTTAGGCTACACCCAGCAAGATGAGTTCTCAAAGTCACAACTAGAATTATGTATAGTAAGAAAATAAATACAATATATCTTACATGCCTGAGTTGCTGGGCTGAGACTTATGTCTACTACACTAGCAAACAAGAAAGATTGCATTACCATTGCTCTCCTGCAGTATAAAAAGATTTTCATAAAATGATCCATTACACACAAATTTGCTCCTCGATTCTTTTCTTTAGCACTAGAACCTGATTGAGAGTCTGAGTCGTAAACTGTTTGTGTCTTGGACATATTTTCATCACTCATTTTGGAATTAATAAATGTAGAAAATTCTTCAGCATCTACAGTACAAAAATAAGGTATGACATGATTAAAAACATAGAATTAAGTTCCAGAAAACATAGGAGGTGATAAGGATCAAATGAGTAATTCAGATAATAAATGTTACATAAATTTGGAGAAAGGACAAGATTATCACAGATACAATGAAGCAGGGAAAGTTCCTAGAGAAAGGAGGCACTTGGGTCTTAAAGAATGGGCACGATTTAGCTATATGGGGAGATATAGAGAACATCATTTCAGACAAAGTCGATGGCAAAAGGAACAATGCAGAAGTAAGAAGGTACAGTTTTTTAAGGGAACATAGAAAATACCACTGTCCTTTCATTTTCTCCAAACAGGCCATTCCTAAGACACATATATCAGAAAGTGAGCTGCACCCTCTGGAGTTAGGCAGCGCAGCAACCTCGGCCATGCATTCCCCTGCTGGTGTGGCATAAAAAAGGAGGCTTTCTCAGGCCACCAACTTTCTCTTAGAATCCTGCATTAGACAGTAAGTCTCCGTAGCAAAATATTCTATTGCCAATTTCATGGTAGGTCTTAGGTAGAGAGCCAGTTTAAAAAAAAAAAAAACTCAGGAAGCTATATACTACAATCTACATTTAAAAATCAGACTCTATGGCTATGGAATTCATTTTCAAATACTTTACTAGACATAGTAAGATATGCAGGTACATGTGAAGCCTAATCTATATTCTAGAAGAAATCAGAAAGCATGCCAAGTACCTCAAACATAAATCAACACTCCTGAGGCAGTTAACTAGCATACCAAGAACTCTGGTTGACAATAAATCCCATAGCACTTAAAATGTCATTACTAAAAGTCTATATAAAAGTGGGTTTGTAATTATTTGTGAAATGAACCATATCATTGATTAGAAGGTGTTCAGGTTCCATCACCTTTGCAGGGAAGGGGTGTGGAAATTAGTCAGGTTTGTTCATCTACAGTTACCAGAGCACACCCCAATCAAGAACCCTGTTTATTGCCAGGTGCAGTGGCTAATGCTGGTAATCCCAGCACTTTGGGAGGCCTAGGCGGGCAGATCACAAAGTTAGGAGTTCAAGACCAGCCTGGCCAACATAGTGAAACCCCGTCTCTACTAAAAAATTAGCCAGGCATAGTGGCATGTGCCTGTAATCCCAGCTACTTGGGAGGCTGAGGCAGGAGAATCGCTTGAATCCAGGAGGCGGAGGTTGCAGTGAGCCGAGATCGCACCATTGCACTCCAGCCAGGGCGACAGTGTGAGACTCCATCTCAGCAAACAAAACAAAACAAAACAAATCCTGTTTACCTGTATGTCTCTACCTTCCTGAGCTCCCTGTCACCTGACCAGATAAGAGCATTTCATTCATCTTAGAGTGAGCTTTCTTGGAAGGTACTGGTTGGAAATCCTAGGGCAAGGGTGGATTCCCCTGAATACAAAATCAGCTATGATGATAGTTTGAGTGCCTGCTTATATTAGTATGTTTGATGAAATTTGCTTGGGAATTTATTTCCACTAAAACCTAACACTTGATAGCAAGTCTTCACCTATCTTGAACCACCAGAGGCCACAAATATTTAATAAAAAACATTATATTTGCTGAACAATCAAATTGGGTAAGGTTAAAACACAAAATAGATATTTCCAAATATATGTAATGATACCATAACAATATAAAAATTTTTGGCCAGGCGCAGTGGCTCACACCTGTAATCCCAGCACTTTGAGAGGCCAAGGTGGGCAAATCATGAGGTCAGGAGTTCAAGACCAGACTGGCCAACATGGTGAAACCCTGTCTCTACTAAAAAATACAAGAATTAGCTGGGCATGGTGGCTCGTGCCTGTAATCCCAGCTACTTGGGAGGCTGAGGTAGGAGAATTGCTTGATCCAGGACCCGGGAGGATGAGGTTGCAGTAAGCCAAGATCACGCCACTGCACTCCAGCCTGGGCTACAGAGTGAGACTCCATTTCAAAAAAAAAAAAAAAAAAAAATATATATATATATATATATATATATATATATATATAAAATTTTTTTTAAATCGAGCAGACAAGAATCTCCTAAAAAATATCAAAACTCAACTAAATTGCCAGTCTTTTGGAAAACTGTGTGTATATACCATTGTATGTATGTGATGTGTATGTGTGTTATGTTGTCTAGTGAATAAAAATCTAGAGGTAATTTGATAATAAACTAATGTGTTTATTTTACCTGATGGTAAGTTGGCCTTTCTTTTTTTGGCTGTAAGAAGGAAATCAAGCATTGCTTTATAATTTTCTACAGTCAATTTTCTTGTTGGTAATACTGTTCCTGAATTATAGAGTGAGAACATGTTAGGATCACATGATCTGAAACTGCAAGGGAGGAAAAAAATCACATTAAAAAACAATATAAGCAAAATTGAATTAAAACTGTCAAATGCAATCTATTTTTATTTTTAAAGCATTTGTGAGTACTCTCAAATCTTAAATCATGAAGGATTTTGGCACTTAATCAAAGCCCAACATTTTTTCATTAACTTTTAAAACTATACAATGTAATTCTGCTCTTAGGAATTTTAACATCGACATACATTTCTCTGAAAGGTCCCTTGAAAATGGGAATAAAAAAATCTGTGCCCACTCTGAACTCTGAAACAATTTATTTCAACTTAAAACCACCTGTTTATAACAGAACTCAATGATGATGCTTACTATATAGAGCAATGTGTCCTTAATCAACATTATTTATTTATTTATTTATTTGTGATGGAGTCTTGCTCTGTCACCAGGTGCCAGGCTGGAGCGCAGTGGCGCGATCTCGGCTCACTGCAACCTCCACCTCCCAGGTTCAAGCAATTCTCCTGCCTCAGTCTCCCAAGTAGCTGGGACTACAGGCGCACACCGCCACATCCAGCTAATTTTTGTATTTTTAGTAGAGACGGGGTTTCACCATGTTGGCCAGGCTGGCTCGATGTCTTGACCTTGTGATCCACCCGCCTTGGTCTCCCAAAGTGCTGGGATTACAGGTGTGAGAATCAATGTTATTTCTTTTTAAAAATAAGGTGTAGGCATTAAACAATCTTGCATCAAAACTATTTATTATTTTTGATGCAAGATTGTTTAATGCCTAGACCTTATTTTTAAAAAGAAGTAACATTGATTAAAGTAGAACTACTATTTGATCCAGCAATCCCACTAATGGGTATCTACCCAGAGGAAAAGAAGTCATTATTTGAAAAAGATACTTGCACATGCATGTTCATAGCAGCACAATTCACAATTGCAAAATAATGGAACCAACGCAAATGCTCATCAATTGAGTGGATAAAGAAACTGTGGTATGTTTATATGATGGAAGGCTACTCAGCCACACAAAAGGAATGAATTAACAGCATTTGCAATGACCTGCATGAGACTGGAGACTATTATTCTAAGTGAAGTAACTCAGGAATGGAAAACCAAACATCGTATGTTCTCACTGATAGGTGGGAGCTAAACTATGAGGATGCAAAGGCATAAAAATGATACAATGGACTTTGGGGACTTGGGGGGAAGAATGAGAGGGGGATGAGATACAAAAAACAACATATATGGTGCAGTATATACCGCTCAGGTGATGGGTACACCAGGATCTCACAAATAAATCACTAAAGAAATTACTCATGTAACCAAATACTACCAATAACTTATGGAAAGTAAACTAATAACAACAAATACTGAGATTAATAGATTTAATTAAATTGAAGTTAGCACCAAGTTGTCCTGACACAGATTTGATCATTATGTTATTGTGTTCCCAAGTGATCATGCATGAAGGGTCCTGTACAACTGGAAGCCCAGAAACTTCTCAATGTTCAGAGAAGGGTAAGGAAGCCCATCTGTTCTGAACCATTTCCCCTGTCATGGCCCCTTGAATGTCATGGCTCCCTTTGCCAAAAGTCTTCCAGGTCAGTCAGGCAAACTAACTGCTTCTTGAATGCCAGTCTGGTCCAGCCCACGTAGGAAAGGTATCTATCTGGAGATATTTTTACAAAGGTTCAGTTTGGTAGTGAGCTTAACCAGAATTCTGGAGAAACAGAAACTGGGATCAAGTTTATTGTGAGCTTCTACCTGCATGTTTTCCTCACTGGATTACTGAAATAAATACCCTCTAATTCATTGTCCTTATCTCCAGTCTTTCCTCCCTCCAATCTATTTGATAAGTTGCTTTCAGAGATATTTTTATCATGGCCCTGCTAGAAAACCCTCAATAATCTTCTACTGTATGTAAAATAAAGCTCAAATTTAACAGACATTTAAGACCCACCATGATCTGGTACCAACCTACTTTTCTAATTATTTCATACTGCTCTTTTTTTTCCAATTATTATCTTTTTTTTTAATTGTACTTTAGGTTCTGGGGCACATGTGCAGATCATGCAGGATTGTTGCATAGGTACATACATGGCAATGTGGTTTGCTGCCTTCATTCCCCCGTCACCTATATCTGGCATTTCTCCCCATGTTATCCCTCTCCAACCTCCCCACCCTCCCTCCCGCCGTCCCTCCTCTGGCCCCCCTCAACAGACCCCAGTGTGTGATGCTCCCCTCCCTGTGTCCACATGTTCTCATTGTTCAATACTCGCCTATGAGTGAGAACATGCGCACACCGTTCTCTTTCATATACCCTAGATTGTGGTCAGACTATTTGGGGTTCACATCCTGTGTTTTCTACCTGGGCTCTGATTCATGTTCTTCCAACTACTGAGAATGCCTATTTCCCTCTCTGCACATTTTTAAACCTTGCCTATCCATCAAGACCCAGGCCCAGTGGCTCCTCCCCATGAAACGTGTATTGCTAGTTCCAACCAAAGGAAAAGCCTTCTTCCAATAACAAAGAAGATTTTATTTGTACTTCCCTTTTACCATTTATTACAAGCTATTCATGAGCATTTGTGACATACCCTACCAGACCCTAACTTGTGTATCTGGTTCATCTTTGTATGCCCATTGCCCCTAGCTCAGTGCCTTATGTCTAATAGGTACTCAACAAGTATTCTTTTTTAATGTGTGACTTTACATCATCTTTTTAATGGCTACACAGCATTCATATTATATATGTATCTTCCATTTTTAACTCACACAGCACTTAGCCAAAAACAGTAAGAGCTTAAAAATGTCTGTTGAGTTAATGATAGAAAGTTGACATTGGATGAGTAAATATGATCTCTGTTTATAGAGGCTTCAACTATATCTCTATGAAACAGACATTTGCCTAATGCCTACTAATATCTACACTTATTCTATAATTCATATTACATTTTACCCTTGCATTTAAAGCTAGATCAACAAACATATTCAAGCTATGATCAAATTATCACTTATATCCAAGCATGTAATTGGGAAAGATGCTGAGATTTAAAATTAAGAAATAAACCAATGGCCAGTGATATGGTTCGACTCTCTGTCCCCACTCAAAGCTCATCTTGAATTGTAATAATCCCCGTATGTCAAGGGCAGGACCAGGTGGAGGTAATTGAATCATGAGGGAGGTTTCCCCATGCTGTTCTCATGCTAATGAGTGACTCTTGCAAGATCTGATGGTTTTATAAGCATCTGGCATCTTCCCTGCTTGCACTTCTCTCTCCTGCCACCATGTGAAGAAAGACATGTTTGTTTCCCCTTCCACCATGATTATAAGTTTCCTGAGGCCTCCCCAGTGGAACTGTGAGTCAAATTAAACCTCCTTCCTTTATAAATTACCAGTCTCAGGAAGTTCTTTATAGCAGCATGAGAACAGACTAATGCAGCCACTATAAAGACAGAAGCATTCTGTAAACCTCCTTAAGTTGTTAGCACCATTGGAGCTCTGAACATACGAATACAATTATGCTCATGAAACTAAAAAAGTATTATTCATCAGTAATACACTATACCTGACCATCATATGTGAAGTTCCAGTTTTCATCTTTGCACGCTCCCCTAGCTTTTGTAAAACCAGGTTGAAGTGTGCGCCTGCTAGATACAGATTCATCTGAGCTCTCCAGGGCATCTCTTCCAGAGAAACACGATGGAACCTCTTTCTTTTAATATAACTTGATATTATAGGATTCAAGTAATCCATCAGGTATCGTTGTGCTGCTTTTCTAATACTGGTTCTCTTATTTCTGCCAAGGGAGAAAGAAGTTTGGAAATTACACAAAAAACTTTCAGATATTTAATAAAAAATAATCATTCTAATTTATTTAAAAAAATACATCAAGAAGTCACTTGACTGCCCTTATGCAAATATTTCTGGCTACTTATCATTTCCACAGCGCTGAAAATAAGAACGAGGGTGGTAAGAAAGGCACAGGGATAAGCACCAGGGACAAAGATACCAGGTATTGTCTTCAACCCTCTCTGAAGTCTGTGTCCTCAGCTCAAACCAAACAGAGCTTTTCTTTTTCATAACCAAAAGGCCACTGAGATTAGACAACAAAATTATGATATGATGTTCACATTCATCAACTAAATTCAATATTAAACAAGAAAATCATTTCTCTGTATTGGTCCTTGAGGAAAAAAACAATGCAGCAAATTTTGTCTAACATTAGTTAGGCTCTAGAGGAAACAAAACATCAGTTGAATATAGATGAGATGACTTCATAACTGCACATTCAATATGCTCCAGAAATAAATATTGAAATTTTAGCTAATAGTTTAGATTTCAAGTATAATATATATTCCATTTTTTAAAATGATCCCTATCAAAACTCATAGCAGTCCAACTATTTATGTAGTTACATAGTTGTTTATAGAGCATATTGTTCCAAACATATTTTCAATGTTTTTATTCTGTTAGTAATGTTGCTACCCCATTGGTAGCACCATCCTACCTGATGTTGTTCACTTATATAAATATTGTTCAGAATCTGAATCAACACACACACATACACACATACAAGAAAAAAAGAAAGATGGATAGGAACAAGGCAGACATATTGCTGCAACAGAAGAGGAAACATTTGAGGAGGAAAGGAAGGAGGGCAGCTTCCTTTTGATATGCAGTGTTTACTTGATGACTCAGTTCTAAATATTTTTTTAGTTTATTGATGATGTGCTTTTAATCCAAGAGTTTTAGGGCTCTTGTCATTATTTGGTTGGTTTTAGTGATAAGCTATTTGGTTTCTTAATAAATGTGAATCTTTTTAATAGCTGTGTCCTGAAAGTTAAAAATATAATTTCCAAAATGAAAATCAATCTTGTTTTCATGTGAATAGATCTGTTCTCCTCAAATGACCAAGATGAGTCAACAATCTTCCCTGCCATGGAGAGTGTGATAGTTCAGGGAGATCAGCGACAGGATAGACTTCCTCCAGGTATCTTGACAAGGTAATAACAGACTCCACGTGGCTTGGAAGGGAATTCACAGCCAGCTCACAGAGTTTAGATGCTTTTCCTCCTATCATCTGAATAGTTCTTAACATTCAGGGCGCTCCAATAACCTGAATTGTGTCTCCATGAGCAACAAGTCTGAGGACACCCAAAAGACAGAGAGGAAGCTCCGCAAGGATGAACAGCACAAATGCTCAGTGATGTGAAGCCATAAGAGGAAGCAGATAAACACCTGAATTAAAAAATATTTAGGAACCCTGAAACTACCTTCTATACATTCTAGCTTAAGGAAACGAGCTAGCGTATTGGCATTAATGGAACCAGGATTCTCACCATTAGGGAAAAGAGTTATAATTAGAAAAAGAGAAAACTCCGGAAAGTATCCTGTGGTTGTGAACTGGAATTGCAGGTATTAGAATACATGGTTTTAGATATATAGATAGAGAGCTACAGAGATATTTATATAGCTATATTTAGATAGATATATTTAGATAGATGATACATTTAGATAAATAAATAGATAAATTTATCTGAACAAATATATTTCCTAGCTCAGTCTATTGAGAGGACCTGGAAGCAAAACCACATCTGCAGCCCTCACAACTTAAGATTCTAAATACCACTTCTCACTAAGAGGAATAAATTGATTCCAGGGCTGTACAGAGTGTGTACAAGATGAACATCTTGTGGTAAGTGAGAAATAGCTAAAAAAAAAAAAAAAAAAAGATGGAAACATGTCAAAAACTGAAGAGCTAGCCTGGAAGAGCTCCTGCTAGCCAAATCTAGAATAATTTGAGAATCAAAATAAAGAATAATGTTAATTTGATAAAGAATATCCACAGAACGAAACCTGCCACAAACACAATTCTTAATGATAAAATGTTGAAAACGTGAAAGCATTCCCTATGAAATGGGAATCAGACAAATATGCCCACTAACATGATTTTTGTTTTAGCATTATATTGATGGCCTTAGCCAGAACAATAAGGATGACAAAGGAAAAGGGGAAAAGGATTGGAAAGTCAATATACAAAAATAACTCTATTTCTATATACCATCAATAAAAAAAGAGTTCTAAAAGTTCGAAGCTATTTCCAGTAGCTTCAAAAACATACCTAGGAATTAATCAAAGCAAAGACATGTAAGATCTATTCACAGGAAGCAGAAATAAAGATAATTTAAAAACATTTATAACTAAATAAGAATGAAAACACTTTTAGTAAAAATTGTAGGCTGCAGGCCAGGTGCAGTGGCTCATGCCTGTAATCCCAGCACTTTGAGAGGCTGAGGCAGGAGGATCACTTGGGCCGAGGAGTTCAAGACCAGCCTGGGCAACATAGTGAGGCCGTGTCTCTACAATTAAGAACAGAAAAAGAATTAGCCAGGTATGGTGGCACATGCCTGTAGTCTTAGCAACTTAGGAGACTGAAGTAGGAGACTGCAGTGAGCTATGATAGTGCCACTGCACTCCAACCTGGGTCTCCAAAATATATATATTTTATATATATGTATATATATTTTATATATATATATTATTTATATATATTATTTATATATTATTTATATATATACATATATATTTATATATTATTTATATATATATGTATATATATTAATATATATACATATATTTATATATGTGTATGTATAAATATAAAATATATATATACATAAAAATATATTCTCTCTATATATATATATA
>CAUYLG010052244.1:0-23903 GCA_963573385.1 Cacajao melanocephalus | reverse complement strand
ATTCTCCTGCCTCAGCCTCCCAAGTAGCTGGGACTACAGGCATGCACCACCATGCCCAGCTAATTTTTGTATTTTTAGTAGAGATGGGGTTTCACCATGTTGGCCAGGATGGTCTCGATTTCTTGACCTCGTGATCCACCCAGCTCGGTCTCCCAAAGTGCTGGGATTACAGGCGTGAGCCACTGCACCTGGCCCCTTTATTGTTTTTTATTGCATCTATTCAATTCTTCTCTCTTCTTTTTTATTAGTCTAGCTAGTGGTCTATTTTGTTGATTTTTTAAATAAACCAGCTGCTGGATTTTTTAAGGGGTTTTTCGTATCTCTACCTCCTTCAGTTCTGCTCTGATCTTAGTTATTTCTTGGCTTCTGCCTGCTTTTGAGTTTTTTTGATCTTGTTCCTCTAGCTCTTTCAATTTTGATAATAGGGTGTTGATTTTAGATCTTTCTTTGTTTCTCATGTGGGCATTTATTGCTATAAATTTCCCTCTAGACGCTGCTTTAAATGTGTCCCAGAGATTCTGGTATGTTGTGTCTTTGTTCTCGTTGGTTTCAAAAATCATTTTTATTTCTGCCTTCATTTCATTGTTTATCTATTCGTTATTCAGGAGCAAGTTGTTCAGTCTCCAGTGATTGTGCTGTTTTGAGTGCTTTTCTTAATCCTCAGTTCTACTTTGATTGCACTATGGTCTGAGAGACTATTTGTTATGATTTCCGTTCTTTTGCATTTGCTAAGGAGTGATTTACTTCCAATTATGTGGTCAATTTTAGCGTAAGTGTGATGTGGTGCTGAGAAGAATGTGTATTCTGTGGATTTGGGGTGGAGAGTTCTGTATATGTCTATTAGGTTTGCTTGGTCCAGATCTAAGTGCAAGTCCTGGATATCCTTGTTGACTTTCTGTCTCGTTTATCTGTCCAATATTGTAAGTGGGGTGTTAAAGTCTCCCACTATTATTGTGTGGGAGTCTAAGTCTCTTTGTAGGTGGTTAAGAACTTGCTTTTTGTATCTGGGTGCTCCTGCATTGGGTGCATATATATTTAGGAGAGTTAGCTCTTCTTGTTGCATTGATCATTTTACCGTTATATAGTGCCCTTCTTTGTCTCTTTTGATCTTTGTTGGTTTAAAGTCTGTTTTATCAGAGACTAGGATTGCTACCCCTGTTTTTTTTTTTTTTTTCTCTCCATTTGCTTGGTAAATCTTTTTCATTCCCTTTATTTTGTGTCTATGTGAGTCTTTGCACATGAGATGGGTCTCCTGAGTATTGCACACTGATGGGTCTTGATTTTTTTATCCATTTTGCCAGTCTGTGCCTTTTGATTGGTGCATTTAAGCCATTTACATTCAGTATTGTTAGATTTGAATTTGATCCTGCCATTTTATTACTGGCTGGTTGTTTTGTCCTTTAGTTGACACAGTTTCTTTATTGTGTTGTTGTTCTTTACCATTTGGTACATTTTTGCAGTGGCTGGTATTGGTTGTTTCTTTCTATGTTTAGTGCTTCTTTCAGTAGCTCTTGTAAGGCAGGTGTTTTGTGATGAAGTCTCTCAGCAATTGCTTGTTTAATAAAGGATTTTATTTCTCCTTCACTTATGAAGCATAGTTTGGCTGGATATGAAATTCTGGGTTGAAAGTTCTCTTCTTTAAGGATGTTGAATGTTGGCCCCCACTCCCTTCTAGCTTGTAGGGTTTCTGCCGAGAGATCCGCTGTGAGTCTGATGGTCTTTCCTTTGTGGGTGACTTGACTTTTCTCTCTAGCTGCTCTTAGGATTTTTTCCTTCATTTCAACCCTGGTGAATCTGAAGATTATGTGCCTTGGGGTTGCTCTTCTTGAGGAATATCTTTGTGGTATTCTCTGTATTTCCTGGATTTGAATGTTGGCCTGCCTTTTTAGGTTGGGGAAGTTCTCTTGGATAATATCCTGAAGAGTGTTTTCTAACTTGGATTCATTCTCCCTGTCCTGTTCAGGTACACTGATCAAGTGTAGATTAGGTCTTTTCACATAATCTCATAGTTCTTGGAGGCTTTGTTCATTATTTTTCACTCTTTTTTCTCTAATCCTGCCTTCTCGTTTTATTTCATTGATTTGATCTTTGATTTCTGATATCTTTTCTTCTGCTTGATCGATTTGGCTGTTGAAACTTTTGTATGCCTTGCAAATTTCTTGTGCTGTGTTTTTCAGTTCCATTATGTTGTCTATGTTCTTCTCTAAGCTGCTTATTCTAGTTAGCATTTCATCTAACCTTTTTTGAAGGTTCTTAGTTTCTTTGAATTGGGTTAGAATATGATCTTTTACCTCAGAGAAATTTGTTATTGCTCACCTTCTGAAGCCTGCTTCTGTCAATTTGTCAAACTCATTCTCTATTTTGTTTTGTTTCTTTGATGGTGAGGATTTGTGATCCCTGGGAGGAGAAGAGGTGTACTGGTCTTTGATGGTTTTGTCCTTTTTGCACTGATTTTGTCCCATCTTCGTGGATTTATCTCCTTTTGATCTTTGAAGTTGGTGATTTTGGATGTCTCTGAGTAGACATCCTGTCTGTTGAGGTTGGAGCTATATCTTTTTTGGCCTGTAGAGGCGCTGCTGGGCTATCTCCCATTCAGTTGGGTTGCTGGGTGGGTGGTCTTCCCCTGGGGTTTGTTTGCATGTGAGATTAGCCCCACCTTCCTAATGGAGTCTCTCCTTCCGTGAGCTCAGTCTTCCTGGTTGGGGTCAAATTGGTGTATTCTCTGCCAAGCTCTCCAGCGTAGGGCTTCAGTTTGAGTTTGTGTGGTGTGGGGCTGGCCAGGCCATATGACCTGTTTCCCTGCTTTCAACTCTGCCTCTTTCTGTGAGACAGATCCATCCCTGTGTCATTAGTCCAAACCTTCTGTCTACAACTTGCTGCACATGGTGGCACCCAGTGGGAGCCATTGCTCAGACTTGCATCGACAATCTGCGGTGCCCCTCAGTCTGGTGGGGCTCTTATTGACCGTGGGTTACAGGAGGGATGAGGTGAGCACAGGATCTAAATCAGAGCACCAATGGGTGAAGTCTCTACCCTCCAAGCTGGCTGCACGTTCCAGGTGGGGACATGCCCCACCCTGTCTCAGTTCACCCTCCCTGGGCGGCTCTTGGCCTGTGGCTCCTGCCCTGTGGCTCCTTCACTGGGCTATTTTCAGTGCTCTACCAGTCCCACCAAAGTGAACCTGGCACCTCACTTGGAATTGTAAAGTCCTCTAGCCCTCTGCGTCTCATTCACTGGGAGCTCTCTGGGCCATCTTGGCGTGTAAAATAACTAATATGTCATTTATGAATGGAGCAGAGGATTAATGAAAATAATTGAAGACACTCAAATGAGGACCAGAGTACTTTATTATATAGTCCAACTACATATAATACATATATACTACATATGAAATATATATATATACATGCATTGGATAGGTACACATATATTACATACAACACTTTCACACTGTAAAATGGGGAAAAAATTCTCAGTGGTATGAGTAGTGAACTGAATTTTATAAGCATGATTCAGTAAAGCAAAAAGCTCTGTTTGAGCCTTACTATATTTCTTTATTGCAGGGGCTTGAAGGGAGGCCTATCTAGGTGTGAGGTGTTTGGAACCTGTTCTATACTTGGGTATGTTCAACTTTGAAGTGCAAGCTTTTCTCTATTGTATCCTGAGGAATAGGCTCAAGGTTAGCTCAATGGTAGGAAATGTTACAAGGAGGCGATATAACTGACAGGACTGTAGTATGTGCTAAAAGAATATAGAACAAGTGAATCTGCTTAATGAAAAAAAATACCTTTTACATTCTCAGTTGAATATTTAAAAGTTATAATGAAAACTAGGTTCTCCATAATAGAAAATATTTCTTGTCAAGAATAAAAAACTGAGAAAATGTCATCTGTTTTTAGGATTTTTTAGTGAACGACCACTTAGAAGTTATGAGTTAATATATTTCACTATTATACCATAATTTTACATGATAGTACACATGAATGTATGCTATTTTAGTCTCTGAAATTCATTTTTATTCTCTTTCCTTGCAACTCTTTCTCTTAACAACAAAAGTCTATAAAGACAAACTGTAGTCGTACTAGATATAATAATAAATGCTTCATAGACAGAAAAAATTAAAAATTGAGGTGAACTGTCTCTAAAAGGTATGCTCATATTCATGAAGATTCTTTTAGAGATTAAATTATCTTGATAGTGTAATAATACTCTCTTGGAAAAAAGACTTACATAATGTAAAATATTTTTGTGTATCACTTTTTTGGGAGGAAGGGATGCATTTGTTCTGGCTAAAATATCAGATGCTAATAGGGCACATTATAGTTAGCTGTGAGGACATCCCTATAAACTTCCATCATTCTCATACTTTTCATTTCCAGTCATAAGAAACTATCAAAATTATTTATTTATTTATTTATTTTGTCCTGGAATTAAATGCACGGGCTACCCTTAAAGGCAATGCATCTGCAATAACCTTTCTCTTTCTTTAATAACTGTTGTTTAGAATCCTTAAGTGCCCATAATTTTGGCTTGGTAGAAAATACTTGCACTACAAATTGTCAGAGCCTGTATTAAGGGATAATTGCCTTCAATAGAGCAGGGCAGACATTCTCGTGGTAAAGAATACTTTATACTAAAAGAATTAAAGCAATTATCTGACTATTCCAGACAAAACAATCTTTTATTTTGCCAATATCTGGCAAATTTAAAGTGCTTTTTTTTGTCTTAAGGTCTCCAAGTAGTTTCTTTACTCTTCCACTGCTCTTATGTGTGTGAATATACTGTCTTAATCCTCCTAGTATAGTTAGATAAAAATAGTCCTCCTTGCATTATTAAATCTATCCTCCTAGGAAGTAGTCAATTTCACATGTGATTTGTTAAAAAATAAATTACTTCACATAATATCATATGATAAAATTGCAATACAATTTTCTGAGTTAGGGTAAAAGGACTGTTTACTTTGTAAGTAGAACTTAGATTTTCTGTCATCAAATCTGCCAGTCTGCCACAAATAGTCTCTCTGTGCCACTGCCCTCCATCCCCACAAGGGAAGCTGAAAGTAATTTTAAATAAGTAACAGTAGCTCTCCTTTCCCCCTTTCCCTTTGCTGTTCTGTTCATTGTCTTATTAAACAATTCAATAGTAAAGCCATTAGGTGGGGCAGGGTGAGGTAGTTGTCTGTGCAGCACATCTGCCCCTGTGGGGTTGTGGTTGTGGGGAGAGTAGTCGTGCTGGACAGGAGCAAGATGTGGGAGCCTGAGGAGGGTGATCAGGACATCTACAGAGTGTGGCGTGTTCAACCTGGAGCGTGGTGAGAAGGGCATGGGCACATGGGATCAGCTGCACAGAGTGCCTCAGGCAAGCCCTAATGAGGAGGATGTCCATCCAAGGGATCCTCTCAGGGTAGACAGTGGAGCCCAAAAGGGGTGAGAAGGGCTCCCATGCAAGGGAGGAGGTGGTGGTGATGAGCAATTTAATACATACAGGGGGGCTGAGTAAATAAATATGTATTAAAGGTAACACGAGTCAAATTTCTGAGGGAAGTTATAAATACAAAGAGAGAGAACACTAGAACAAATCTGATAGTGTTAGATTGCGATTGGAGGTACTGGTATAAATACGTGGTTTTAAATATGTAGATAAAAAGATATAGAAATAAACATAGATGTTTGTGAATACACACACAAACATAGACACACACACTCTTAGTTCTGTTAACTAAGGCAATTTGGGAGCAATGACTTGCCAGTGGATGCTGGCACATCTGGTGTCCAGATCTTGACTTCTAAATACCTTCTCCACTGAAGGAAAGGCTTATTCCAGGGCAGGGGCAGGGACATGACAAGATGATACTGGAACGTCTTGTACCATAGAGCAAGGAAATGCTTGCTGATTAGAAGGGACATATCAAAAGGAGGCAGGCTCCAGATGGAAGTTGCTCTGCTGACCAAATTTAAGATAAATTGAACATCAATAAAAATAAAGGTAATCGTTGATTATAAGCCATTGAATTAAAATGGAAAGCATAAGTCTATGCTGATATAAACAAATTAATGAATAAATTGAAAACATGATGACAAATGGGATATTTGCATAGTTTAAAAGAACTTTCTCACAAAATTACTTAGTAATTATAAGGGGGAAAAGAGAGTATTATTTCTGTGATATTCCTGTCAAAGGTGTATAATTGGAAGCTAATTGTTAATAAAAATTTAAAAACAACACGAACACACACACACAAAACAACAACTTGAGGAAACTTTTATAAAATAACTGGACTATAAGCTTCCAAAATGTCAGGATTATGAAAGTCAAGGTAAGACTGAGGAACAGTGGTAGTGAAGGACATTAAAAAGATAATATAACTAAGTGTAATGTGTTATTTTTTTTAAAAAAATAAAAGCTGTTATTAAGGCAATTGGCAAAACATGAATAGCATGTGAAGATGAGATGTCAGAAATATTTTAGTGTTAATTTCCTGATTTTGACAGTTGTGTTGTGATTATCTAGAAGAAGAATGTCCTGGTTTATAGTAACTGTCCACTAGAGTATTCGAGGGTAAATGGGCATCTGATCAGTGATTTACTTTCAAATTATACAGTAAAAAGATGAGCTTTTGGTATTATTTGCAACTTTTCTGTAAGTTTGAGAGTATTTCAAGATAAACATCCTAAAAGAGTAGCTCTAATCACAACATGGTTTATGGTTTGTTATTATATGCTCAATTATTTTAGGAAAAAAGATAATGACATTCTGAAGTTTACTCTTTCTTCTCTTTTTCCCTTAAGCTTTGACTTGGCTTTTCATATGTTATTTTATTATATAAAACAACATCCTAGGAGATGTTTTCTGTACTTCATTAGCAGTTTATATTGTCTAATCAAATTATTACCAACTAGCTAAAGTACTTCAAATAGACTTGAGAAGGGCATACGAGCATTTCACGTCCAGGTTTTTGCCTATGAAATTAAAAAGGAAAACTTCCCTGAAGGTCCTATGCTTCATGTAATTGTAAGAAGTCCTATCATGCTAACCTTCAACTAATCCTTTAAGGCATTTTTATATCTGAGAATTCTTGAACTGCAGCTAATTACTGTCAGTCATATATTTGGTGTTGAACCTGAGTAAGAACTTGTTATCATCTGAACACTGTGACCTGTTTGTTTTTCTTTCCAATATAGTTTGGTAGTGGAAATGAAGAGTAAACAGATAAAAACCAAGCAAGCAAAATGTATGCATTGTGATATTATGTAAAAAAATGGCAGAAATAAAGAGGTAGCTATAACCCAGAAGAAATAAAAGGCAAAGAGAATACACTAAAGAATGAGCTATGGAGGCCAGGCAAACTGGCTCACGACTTAATCCCAGTAGTTTGGGAGGCCGAGGCAGGCGGATCACCTAAGTTCAGGAGTTTGAGACAGTCTGGCCAATGTGGTGAAACCTCGTCTGTACTAAAATTACAAAAATTAGTCGGTCATGGTGGTGCATGCCTGTAGTCCCAGCTACACGGGAGGCTGAAGCAGGAGAATTGCTTGAACCCAGGAGGGGGAGTTTGCAGTGAGCCAAGATCTCTCCACTGCACTCCAGCCTGGTGACAAAGAGAGACTTCGTTTCAAAAAAAAAAAAAGAAAGAAAAGAATGAGCTGAGGAAAGAATAGTAGAGAGTGTAGTATTTTCTTGGGCACATGTTAGAGCACCAGACTGGTAGGTGGGATTAGGTTCGTCTTAAGGGAATAGAGATTACAAACTGTGGAGGGGCACATGGCAGTAAAATAAGCTTTGTCCTCTGTATTTTGGCAGAGAAGTAGAAGAGCCTTTGATGAAGTGGTTCTTACTTTATTTGGAGATTTAAAAAGGTACAAGCAGCCTCTATTACTTAAAAGTCTTCATTAGATTTCCTTGCCACTAGAATATGTTCCAAGTTTCTTACCATAGCTTTCCAGGCCCTGGATGGTCAGACTCCTATTTCCTCTCTTTCCTCTTGTGTCTCTTGCACTTCAGGAACATTAGATGTTGGATACATCCCCAATGATCCCATACTCTTTCCTGCTGCAGGCTCTTTGCACATCCTGTGCCTGCAATCTGAAATCTCTTCCTCTTTCTTAACATGACTGTCTTTTTATCTTCCTTTAGGTCTCAGTTAAGTACCACATGCTCTGGGAGACCTTTCCTAATCTTGCTATGCAAAGTAGGGTCTCCCATGCCTCTCATGGCTTTATTTTCTGTTGTTGCTTTTTGGTTGTTTCTTCCATAGAAATATCTTTTATAACTTGCAATTATTTTCTTTATCTTACATATACTATTGTTTTTTGCTCATTAATCCTTCCAATGGAACATAAGATTCTTGAAGGCAAGGCCCATCTCGTTCTGCAGGCAGTATCTGTCACAAAGTATGTACCAACAGAGGAGCGTTAAATGAGTAAAAGCAGCTGGATAGCAGTATGGTCATGGCTTCTATACCTAAAACTGAAACCCCCTGGCAAAATCATGCTGGCAAACTTATTTTATTTATTTATTTTTTTAAATCAGAGGCTCAGAAAGGAAGGGGGAAGGTGGGTGGTAGGGCCGGGGGAGTGGGGGCTTTGAAGAGAAGCCATTTAACACATACAAAATTATTTAATAGAAAGAATAAGTTCTAGTGTTAAATATTATAGTAGGAAAGTTATAAAGTTAACAATAATTTATTATATATTTCAAAACAGCTAGAAGAATTGTAGTGTTCCCAGCATACACACAAAATAAATATTTAAGGTGATAGATATCCCAATTATCCTGATTTGCTCATTATACATTGTATATGTGTATCAAAATACCACATGTAACCCCAAAATATGTACAACTATAATATATCAATTAGAAGAAAGAATGGTGGTTGCTAGGGGCTGAGGGGAAGGCAGAAATGAGAAGTTAGCATTTAATGGATGTAGAGTTTCAGTATTGCAAGGTGAAAAAGGTTCTGGAGGTTAGCTGCACAATAATGTGAATATGCTTAACACTACTGAACTGTACACTTAGAAATGATTAAGATAGCAAATTTTATGTTAGGCTTATTTTGTCACAATTTAAAATTTAAAAAATATTAGAAAATAAAAACAGTTGTGGATTATCAAAATCAAATACATCATTTATTTTTATAGTAGAAAGAAATTTGCAAATCCCATTTTGACAAGTTTCAGATGACTCACCAATATTTTCAGCTGAGCAAGATGGTGCATTTGTTAGACTGTGGTTTTAAAAAAAACATTTAAAGATCTATTCATTCACCTGGGAGCTTTCTATTTAGTAGGAAGAAGTGAATTTGATAACAAGAAAATAAAGCAGCAATCATCAGTAAGACGAAGAATTGTTCAAAGAGGCAACAGAAGGTGTGTTATATGTGGTAGATATTTAGATATTTAAAATCCACATGATGACAGGGTCATGATCGTCAAATACTATTTATTTTCAACAGCTCAACGTTTCCACAATAAAACCTAATCAACACAAATTGTTTATGTCATAATAACTTTTTGCTCTTTTTGTGCAATGTCATTGCAAATGTTTCAGGTTGCATTTTTTTTTCTTTAAAAATACATTGGCATCTTGTATTAGATGATATCATATAAGGTTAGCTCCCATAAATAATTCTATTGTTAACCTTGCCCTGCCTTTGAACTGCATCTGAAATAAAGTTCTTTGAAATATGTTGATATTCCTTGCTAGTTGGATTCTGAAGGAAACAGAAAATATCTCTGTGTCCGGAGAGAATGACTGCTTTTTAAAATTTTGTGGTGAGTGTAAAGAGAGACAGATATTCAAAAATTATATTTCTATTTCCATCCTTGTACTTTATTAGTATGAATAATCATTGTTATAATTTAGTTTTTGTACAGGAGAAATGATTTCATTTTAATATATTTATCATTCAGTCCTCTATGTTTTCCTATTAACAAATTTTAAAATGCCAAACAAATCATGACCAATATATTTTAATAAAATGTGATCTCTTAAAATAATAATATCAATGTTATATAAAATGTATTCATTATGCTGATAGAAACTAAACAATTAGAAATATATAGAGGAGTGGAAAGAAAGTTGTTGATAAGTGTATATAACTTTTTGAGATAAATTGTAAGGACCTTTGCTTTAAGTTTCATCCAAATGAGGGATGTTTCTGACAAGATTAAATAGTTGGGTCACAAACATTTTTGAATTTATACTCATGCCTTTAATATTTTCCTATTAAATTTTGTGTGCAACACGTGTATATGTGAATGAACACACCTGGCTACATGGTGACTCTCAAAACTCAGTGAAGTACTGGTAGTTTACAAATGTCCAACTACAAACTACAGAGTCAGATTGAGTCATTTGAGGGTTATGTTCCTAAAAATAAGCCCTCTTGGTGATTCTGAAACCAGTGACCCATGATCCACTTTGAGAAATCTTGTGGTAGACATTATTTTTAGAACAAGAAAATGGATCCCAGATTTTTGATAGTACAGTAAAGGTCCCTGGGAATTGGACCTATGAATTTAGAAAAGCTGCTTTCAGAGAACTCTGTAGCTCCAATTATGGATTGATTCAGATATGCTTCTTCCCCAGAAGATGTCTCTAGGACATAAATAAGACTGCAGCTTCCTGTATATTGTCAGGGCCAGAACTGTCAATTGGCTTGGGGAGCTAACTGAAGGGCCTGATTTAGAGGACCTAAATTCTGAACAGATTAGGATATCCTCTCTGATCTAAGGTAAGAGTTAGTTTTACCAAATGTCATAGAAAACTATCTGCATGGCAAAATTAAAATACCTTCTTGAAGACTTTGTGATTGCAGACCTGAAATTGTGAATAAAGTCATCAAGGTAGAAATGTTTGCTTTCTCTGTCTCTTGTTTCTCTTTGAGTCTGTTTCTCCCTGGTGCCCCAGTTTTGCAGGTGCCCTTAAAGCCTGCTTACTCTGCTAACAAGTTAATCTAGCCATGGACTGACTGCACATACTGTTTGTTCTGGTGTCCGACCTCTTCATTCAAGACGGATAGGAGTTGTGGTATATGCATCAATGATCACAGAACACAACAGAGAAGGGAAAGTCTGAGGGTATGTCCTAGGGAAGTGCTGGTCATCCCTGCTAGGGTGCAGTTTGGGATGTAAGCTGGATAAAGCCAGTTTGGAGACTCATGATCCCTATTTGCCCACTTTTATCAGAGAGTAAAACAATGAAAGAGAAAAATAGGAACACACATTATTATTTTCTTTTTCTTTTCCTTTGAGAAATTGTAATTCATTTTTTAACTATCAGAAACCAATTGAGAAAAGTGAAGACTGAGAATAAAAGGCATTAAGAAAAGGAATGTTTCATAAGATTGTTTCAATTGCATCTGACAGCCTTCTGGAAAGAAAAACCATCATCCTATTCTCATTTTGGACCCAGTTCATCGTTTGTTTTATGCTTAAATTTCAATAGCAACCTTTTTTTGCTCCCTAACCACAAATGTATATTTTCCCTATTCCTCAAGAATATTTGAGTTTAAGCAAAGTGTTAAATGAGGTGTTGAAACTATAAAAGAACACAGCCTTTAGAATTCCCATTTAAAATTCTCTCCATTGAAGTACAGATTCTTCTTTTCTGCAATTGACTGCAACGAAAAGGAAAGAAGTGGACTCTTTTGTTTGTCTGGCAATATTGGCTATGAAGTTGAGAGTTTTAAAGAAAAGGAAGTAATAGACCCTCAGCAGAATTTTTACTGCTAGAGGATGGCCCAATAGAGTGTTTCCTCTTTCTTTTTAAGCACAAAGAGCTGAGATTTAACTGCATTATAAACATTTCATTAACATATCCACTAAGTAACAAGCATCCAGGTACTTAATTTTCTTCTTACCCTAATATGTCAAAGAGTCGGCTGAAACTGAAGGGAAAAAAAAGGTTTTGAGATGAAGAGGGAATTAGCAAGTTAATATTCCTAGAGAAATAGAAAGAGAAAATCATAAATGAAAAGAAAGGGCTTGCTTTCTTTTGTTCTTTCCTCATAGGGAGGAACCTGTTACAGAAATCAGATGGGTTCTTTTGTGGAATCTTTAGCAGTCTCGAAAAGGATAAATGGAGCAAGGGGCATTAATGCTTCACTGCCTCAATCTAAATCCAGCATATTAGGGGAAAAATGAAAGAAAATATTCTAGCAGAACAAGAGTCAGACTTTGGCATGAACACACGGCTTAGAAAGGAGAAATTGAGGCCTGCGTCTTTTTCTTAGTCACTTCCATAATTATCTAGGACAAATGTACAATGTGTTGCCCCCAGAAAGGAAGTTTCTTTGGAGGGTTGTGTTTATTTCTGTCCTTACACAACAGAACAGATTTAGTTCTTCCCACATACCATTTTCTCCAGTCAAGGTATTATAAGTTTTGAAAAACAAATTTAAAGAATTTTGAAGGATGCTACAAGAGCAATGTTCCCCCTTTAAGTCTCATCTCTGTTCTATACGGATCTTCATTGTTTAGCTCGTTAAAAGCTCAGGTTATTCAGCAAGAATGTTCTATTGTCAGAGATATTTACTGATGATGCCCCCTGCTCCCTCCAGAATCTATGCAGCCTAAATCTGTTAATCATATCTTGTATTACCTCAGTTAAATAATCCTCCATCTGCATTCAGAGAGCACTGCACTCTTCGGCACCAGACTTTGCCATTTAGTGTATAACGCTGAGCAGGCAGCAATGATTCCTGCAGGGACAGGCTTATGACCTAATAAAAACAAAAGGATGCAATGAGGCCTTTCCTGGGACTGCTGGGCAAAACAGTTGTGTTTTTCTGCTGGTCTTGGTTGAGCCTGGCTATAAGGCTGGAACATCTGGAGACAGTCTGAAATCATAACAGGAAACGCTGTTTGAGAATACAGCCAACCCAGAGACAGCTGGGTAAGATGGAGGGAGGAGCACTGTATGTTGATGGCACTGTTTCAGCTACTTGTTAAATTCCTTTGGGAGCTAGCCCTAGCCCTGCCCTGGGTGTTTCAATGATAGGAACTGATAAATTTCCTTCCTCTTTAACTTAGTTTTGGCTGAGCTTTGTGTCACTTGCCAAAGAATGAAGCCTAATAGATGCAACTGAGTTCTAATCCCAGCTCAGTTACTTTGTACTTTGTGACTTTGGACAAGTAATTTATCTTCTCTCAAATATTGCTTTAAAAAGCTATACTAAAATTATCGACGCGATAAGTGGGTTTGGAAGATTAAATAAGCCTGTGCTTATCAGGTGCTTAACATAGTAAATGCTCAATAAATATTAGCTATTATTATCATGCAAAAAAATAAATTAAAACACAATCTAATATCCAGGATGAAAATATCTCCAAAGAGCTTTAAAATCAGAGTGTCCTTCTTTTGTCAATGTTACACAATTTCTTATAATGCTGAAGTGTCATGCTAGTTCAAATCTCACTCTCCTTATATTTTGTGGAAAGTCATAAATCTCTTATGCTCAATAACTGCTATTTTATTCATTCCCAGATCACCCCATTTGATGTGATGCTGAACTTAATGGAAGTATGTGGTAACAAAGAAATGCGCTAATGGAGAGCATCTTGAGAAACTATGAGCTTTTTTTTTTTTTTTAAAAATAATAGGATTAGAGCAGAGCAATAAGAACATGATGATAGCAAAAAGCAAGGCTTACTGATTAGGATACATTCTGAAAAGATGAAATTCTATCTTTTTCCTTCTCAACAGAGGATGTAAACTCATGAAAGAAAATCGAGTGGTGTAGGTGTCCTCTCAGCATTCTCTCTTCCTTCTTTTCTTTGTTCTCTCTCAGCTCTTATGTTGATATAGACAAGTCCCAGTTGTACCTCTCGAGGCGTTACCAATCTCTCCAGGCCCGGTCTGTCATATCTTCAGGTCTCCTCCAAGTTTCTGCTGGTTCTTTCTCATCTTTCTGTATGGATATCCCAGTGGCTCAGACTCTCAGCTCAGAATATAACCTTATCGTAGGCATTCACTCAGTTGCCAATCCTGTATTGTCCATGTCTACATTCATTGCTTCTTTTCAATTCTCTATGTCAAAGCCCTGGATTAGTTCCTGAAAATGGTTTCTTGCCATAGATTTCTAACTACCTTCCTTGTATATAGTCATTGCCAGTTTCGTTTATTGCATTTCCCTCTTCCTTCCCACTATTTTCTCCTTTCTTTCTCTCTCTCTCTCCTTTTTTATTTATTTTTTTGAGACAGAGTTTTGCCCTTGTTGCCCAGGCTGGAGTGCAACGGCACAATCTCTGCTCACTGCAGCCTCAACCTCCCGAGTTCAAATGATTCTCCTGCCTCAGCCTCCTGAGTAGCTGGGATTACAGGTGCCTGCCACCACACCTGGTTAATATTTTTGTATCTTTAGTACAGATTGTTTTCACCATGTTGGCCAAGCTGGTCTCGAAATTCTGACCTCAGGTGACCAACTCATCTCAGCCTCCCAAAGTGCTGGGATTACAGGCATGAGCCATTGCACCCGGTCCTCTTTTCTCTTTTAATGTACTGCTTTCACTGATGTTTCCTGAAGAACAGTTTCGCCAACATTGCTCCCCTTCCAAGGAAGGGGAGTGAAACAAAAATAAAGAGCCCAATACAGTGCTACCAATTTTTATTTGCAAAATAATGATATTAGAATGTCATCACCAATCTGCCATCTATTTTTACCACCATTTCATAAAAGAAGTTGCATTCGATTCTAAATACAGGAAAGACATAGTCTCAAAATAAAGAAGGGCTTAAGATGAATTTTGTTTCATGAAAAAAATGTATCTTACAAATTGTGTTAGTTTTTCTCATGTCTTGTTAGTCCAGTGAAAATTTAGACTTAAACCATCACTGGTACTGGCCCCTGGCAATCTTTTGGGAACAACAGGTCTATAGAATAAAATACAATTCTCAGTATAGCACTTGAGACCCGATCTGTCTGGCCTAAAGGAAACTTTAGTTCAAAAATGCATTTTGAAAATTCCATCTTCCATGCTTTGCCCATTCTCTTCCTTTCGACTGAATTGTAAACCTCTTGATTACTTCATCCATCTCTGACCCTTCTTCACTTCTCAACCTATTCTTTTTTTTTTTAATTTATTTTATTTTTTAAATTATTTATTTGTTTTTTTGAGATGGAGTTTGGCTCTTGTTGCCCAGGCTGAAGTGCAATGGTGCAATCTCGGCTCACCGCAACATCTACCTCCCAGGTTCAAGTGATTCTCCTACCTTAGCCTCCCAAGTAGCTGGGATGACAGGCATGCACCACGACGCCTGGCTAATATTTTGTATTTTTAGTAGAGACAGGGTTTCTCTATGTTGGTTAGGCTTGTCTCGAACTCCCGATCTCCGGTGAGCGGCCCGCCTCGGCCTTCCAAAGTGCTGGGATTACAGGCATGAACCATCTTGCCCAGCCCTTCTCAACCTATTCTTATTGAGAACTACATTACACGTTGTCTTCCTCCCCATGACAGTAATTCACCATTTATAATTAATCCTTCCTTTTGTTCTGTGCTCCATTACACCTGAAACTTTAATACCTGTCACATTCTCCTTGCCATGTGTTACAGTATTATTACCTATGCCCAATTTATTCTATGGAAGGGGACTATGTATCATATATTTTAATATGCTTATGAGAGTGCCTTGCATGAAACAAATGCATAGTAAATATCTGTAGAATTAAAGTAGAATTCAGGGATCTCATTTATGGGAAATACAGTTTTTAGAAGATCTAAAAATAATAACACTCACAGTGTCTTCTTCAGTATCAATGGTTTAGTAATGGAAAAAATTCCTGCACCAAAGGAACCAGATAATACAGGGATGAAGAAGGCAGACATCTGATCCCACAGAGCCAACAGAAATGAGTGGGGAGAGAAATGGTCCTCCTCCCAAAGGAAGGACAAGTTTGGAATTCTGTGATTATTTCTGTCCGGTTGGCACTGAATGATGTGAACTGATGGTCACCAAGGAAATCTTTATAGGGAGGTAGGTGACCAGATTTACCTTAACTGACTTGCAGGCTGACATTCCTAAGTAGTACAGTTTGCTGATTAGGAGAAATGCCAAGGTAAGGGTAGAAGGTGGACGGGAAGACAAACAAAAGTTGAGCCATAAGGAACAAAGCACAAAATCTTTTCTGAAATCCATTTGATGGCAATATATTTATTCTAAAGGGAAAGTTTTTTGGCAGTCAGACTGGGATGGGATTAACAGGTAAAAAGTGTGTGAACAATTTTCTTCTCTTAAATATGATATTCCTTGACTTTTTGCTCTGGTTTACAAATGACAGTGTATGAGATGAAATAAGAAGAACAAAGTGTGTGAGCCCATCTACCAAAAGGAAATGAATTCAGAGCTAACACCATTTTTTCCTGTGGCACAAAAGAATACCTTTTCCAATTGCCATTAATTTGAAATCCTGGTAGACTAGCAGGAATGTCTGTCTATCTGCCATCCATCTGTCTGTCTATCAACCATTCACCTATTTAAGTATTTATTTGATAAATGACTTGCACTTTCAGCCAACTTGTCAACCTCACACTGAAATTTTTTTTAAGAAAAAATTAATTTTACTTTAAATTCTGGGATACATGTACAGAACATGCAGGTTTATTACATAGGTATACGTGTGCCATGGTGGTTTGCTGCAGCTATCAACTCCTCATCTAGGTTTTAAGCCCCACATGCATCAGATATATGTCCTAATACTCTCCCTCCCGTTTTCCCCATCCCCTCAACAGGCCCCAGTGTGTGATGTTTCCCTTCCTGTGTCCGTGTGTTCTCATTGTTCAACTCCTACATGTGGGTGAGAACATGCAGTGTTTGATTTCTGTTCCTGTTCACACTGAAATTCTATGAGACCAGAAAGCTGCCCGGATATTCCTTTGTGCAAAATGTTTTTTATTGTGGACTGCTCTAATTTGGCATCTGCTAATTGAGATTGTGGCTGTTTGGAAGGCCCTAAGTTAGTTGGATTGATGATTAGAGGTGTCTCTACCTGACCAGCCTGTTACTGTAGAAAATAAAAAGAGTAAATCTGAGACAATCCATAGTATTTATCTTGATTCTCCATTGTGTGAGCAAAAGACTGTGTAATAGTAATGTTTACAGTCTATGGTTTCAAATACTGAAGTATAATTCATTGTGCTGATAAAAATATCAACAGTGACTATCACAATTAGTTGAGTGGTCAATTATGAATCATGTCATAGATGACTGAAATTCTAACAGAGCACAAATATTTATGGAGATCTCAGAGCTTTGTTTCCAAATATCTTCCTTTCTATTGAATGAAGAAGTGGATATCATATACATGCTTATTCCTAGTCTCCTGTTTTCCACACAGATCATTCAATGACTAGGCGTAATTAAAAAGAAGTACAAACTGCATTTCTGGAAAATGCTACAACTGATAATTTCTTGTCTCCGTTATTTGAAATTTGTGCGTTAATTTCTAAGTGGGTGAATATACGTAGATTATAATATGATTAAATTAATGCTTCTTCCCCCTATCATGATCAGTGAGACTAGAAAGTTACCAAGTCATGGAACTATGCATTGCACTAGAGTGTAGCCCAGCTAGCCCAGCTATAAACCTTGTAAATCAAACCTAACAATGGGTTTCAGCATCAGACAAAACTCTAGATCTAAATTCTGACTCTACCTCTTAATAGCTATGTAATGTTGGTTTAGCAAGCTGTTTCTTCTTTGATAAAATTAGGAGTATTAAACCTTCCTCATAAGGATAGCATGGGGATAAACTAGGGCAATATGTATACAACAGAGAATCCAGTAAGTGCTCAGTGCAGCTCTTTCTCCCTGTAACTTCTTTTCGTTCTCCTTTCACATTCACAGTTGCCTGTGACTGTGCTCCACCCAGCATCCATCTGTGATTCTCTTTCAGTCCTTCTTTTTCACTGTTCTTTGCTGACTCTAGTCTTTCTTTTCCATGTCTCCAGCGTTTATCATTTGTATTCTGTGCAGCAAACTGTACCTAGCTTAAGTAAGGTAAAACATGCCACACATTTAGAGCAATTCCTGGCACATACTAAACACCTAATGATTGCTAGATACCATTTTTATTATAATTATATTACTTGATGATTTTCATTGCTTCTTCCAAATCTAACCCAAACACTATTTTCTTGTGAAAAAAAAAAAAGATTCTGCAAAAGAACAGGAGGATATAAGACAAATTATTTTAGATTAGGCATGGTATGAGCATGTTACTAGTGAATTAAGTACTGCTTTGGATTTTTTATGATTTTGAGAAATTATTCTCTTATTTCATCATATTTTAGGAAATGGGTAATGAGATTTTTTGCTGATCAAGTGAATAAACATTCATTGATCTCCTATATACTAAGTATAGACAAAATTATCTATGTTCATGTCTACTTTTGAGAGATGAAATAGGAACAATCTTCTATATTCATGTTTTCACATGAAAGCTGAGTATACCCCAGGCAGGATAAAGATATCAATAATGTAGCTGATTAATTTATCTAGAATCTAATCAGAACTGTTCTCCCAATGACTCAGACAGGGACACATTGTTTTGCTTGAATTTTTGCCTTAGTTCTCTGACTAAGCAGCCCTCTGAGGTCTCTTGTTGTTTATCTAATTAGCTAAATTGATATGGGTAATGAAGAATCTCATTTCTTTCATCTAATTCCAGATGAGGTCTGCAGTACATGAGATACAGCAGTTTTTTTAAAGGGGGAAATTTTGGAAATGAGAAGTATCTGTGTATTAGTATTTTAGTGAACTTGGAATGATTTTCTTCTGAAAATACACTCAGTTAACTATAAACTTGTATGAGATGTTAGAGAATATGGAATGTAGGAGACAATGGTGGCACTGGTATATAATCAATGCAGTAATTAAGAGCTTAGGGACTAGCCAGCCAGACCAGCTTTCCTACCATCCTTGGTGGGTCACCTCATCAGAATTTGGTTTCCTCATTTGCAAAATTGGAACAGTAATGGATCCTACTAGATCAGGTTGATATAAGGATTATACAAAATAATAGATATATGGTAGGCCTTAAGTGCTCAATTAATATGGGCTATTATTATTATCATTATAACCTGAAAATAGGCAAAACAGTGTCAACCTCATGTACAGAAAATCAAACAAATGTGCTTATGACCTCTTATAAACTCAAACCTTAAAGGCTAATATAATAATTCATGACTTGGGATTTTTCTGATTTAATAGTGCAAACAAAACTATAATTCCTTTTTACGTTGGAATTGTATCAGTGGTAGAAATAGTTTATTTTTCTAAAATTCTTTTTTTAGAGTATACTAAAATGATTTTTTCAATATAGGTCATATAGAGGGTTAAATAATAATAATGTATATTTTTCTGTTCTTCTTTAGAGACAAGTCTTTCTCTGTTTCCCAGGCTGGAGTGCAGTGTTGCAATCATGGTTCACTTCGGCCTCGACCTCCTGGGCTCAAGCAATGCTCCTGCCTCAGCCTCCTAAGTAGCTAGGACTACAGGTGTACGCTGCCATACCTGACCAATTTATTTATTTATTTTTTTACTTTTTGTAGAGGTGAGGTCTTGCTGTGTTGGCCAGGCAAGTCTCAAACTCCTGGCCTCAAGTGATCCTCCCACCTCAGCTTCCTAAGGTGTTGGGATGACATGTATGAGCCACCACATCTGGCCAATAATGTTGTTCTAAGAATAGTTACTTGTTCTAACAATAGACTATTCTTTACAAATTCATTGAAAATAATTTCTCAAGAGTGGCACTGAATTAATACAGTAAGTTGGTGAATAGTGAAGCATGTGGAGAACGTGTAGAGAATCAAAGCTGTTGGAACAGTTATGTTGCCTTAAAGAGTAATGAGATTAGAACTGGAGAGGAAGGTATGATAGCATGTAGTAACCCTGATACAAAAGTCAAAACTGCGAAGATGCAGAGTGTGGTATATAGATGTCTATATTTTAGCGGAAGTGATTTAACAGCATTTCTGGAATTCCATATACCTGGGAAAGTTCGATTGTTTTATTCATAACTTAGCAACACTTCATGTTAGTAAAATTAAAAAGTGCAAAAGCCAGTACAAGAGAAAAAAATGGAAAGCTCATCTTTTCTATTCTCTCAATCACAGTATTTGTGGTTGATAGTCAGTCTAATACTACGAAGAACAGCTTTTGGTCGGAGCAAGTGGCAGGATTTGTGGATTATACCTGCCTCGGACTCATGAAAATGTTTTCACAGAATTTTATTAGAAAATGCCCTTTCCTAAGAAACAAATTAATTGAGGAACGACCAGACAAATAAACTGCCATCCTTGAGATTGGAAAATACTGCAGTGTGTGGCCTTTGCTAAGTGAAGGTCTGGGCACAGCCCGGAAGACTAATGAATTACTTACTCTCTTTCACTCTGAAGACCTGGACTTTGATTGGTGTCTGAGGCTGTTGTGAAGAGACTTCGAGTTTATGGTCTCTTTTTCTCTGCGCCTTATAAGAGGCAAGAAATACTGGTTGGTGGTATTTCTCACAAATGGACTATCTCTTCCAATTATCACAACTACAATTGACACCAAGCAATTTAGAGGAGAAACAAATTTAACCTTCAAATATTTCAAGGTGCTTTTTAAACTGCATAATGTAGATCTAGATACCACAGTGATTGACAACGTATTATCAGTATCACCATAGGAACCAGTAGTGTTTTATATTGTCCTAAAAGGATCTGACACATTTTTCAAAAGACAAACCCCCACTGATACCACCTGCTGGTAAGAGGTTTCAGTTCTTTGGTGTTTGTTATCTTTAGCAGTCCTTGATCTTCATATTTTAAGATTTGTTTCACTGGTGAGAGGAGGAAAGACCTTTTCAATTGTTCCATAGTTTCACTGTTTATCTCAGCTTTACAAATGACAGTTGAGGTGCATGCTGTTTTGTTTGGCTTCTGGTATTGCTCCAGTTCGTGACCCTGTGAATACTCACAGCCTAGCTAAAATGCTGCCAGTGGGTCAGTGACACTTAGGGATAGGTTTGGCACAAGGCAGGTTAGAATTGAAAGTGAGTCCTGTTGCAAACATAACTGTTCCCTTTGTGCTGAAGTCCCAGCAAATCAGAATTGTACAATATTTGAAACCTTCTTAGACTTTCAGGGTAAGAATCCCAAGGGTTTGTATATCCTGGAGGCCATGATTTAAAATTCCAAAATGCATATTCATTTTAGCCCCATACCCCCACAACCAAACTTGCAAGATCAGCCATGCTTTCTTGTGAATTTAAAGAATCTTGTTAAAAAAGGCAAACATTTTTCTTTGGGTAAGTCAATTAGCATCACAAGTCTGAGCAAATATCAGTTCATAATTCTTTTGGTGCTAAATTCTGTGTGCTCTAAAGCTCTTTCTTGTGCCTTGACATTTTTGATCAGGCATTTTTTTAATAAAATTCACTAGACTGAGGTTTGATGAGGCTAATTAGTTAACAGCCACTGTGCAGTCTGACTTATGCATGCCTGCCTCTAACACTGCTAATAGACTTCCATGGTGAATAGTGTGCCAATGTACCCATGATGTGGGAAGTGACTCTGAGGTCAGGATTATTCAGACTATTCTGGTTAGTGACACCAGTCTCTTTTGTCTTGCCTAACCTTTTGTTTTGAAAAATCCCAAGCCCGCAGATATGTTGAAAGAATAGCACAATAAACACCCCTCATCTAGATCCACCAATTACTAATATTTTATAACATTCATATGCCATCTATTATCTATTTATGTAATAGTCTCTCAAATTTCTCTTTATTTTGAGCCATTTGAAAGTAAATTGCAACATGATGTCACTTTGCTTCTTAATACTTAATATGTATTGCCTAAGAGTTAAGAGATTTTCCTACATTACCACAATACCATTTTCATTTCTAAGAATTTAAGTGTCCCAGTACTCTTTAATATCTAATATAGAGTGCATATTGAATTTTCAATTGTCTCCCAAATATTTTCCAAATTATAATAAATTGTCCCTTAAATGAAAGCTTAAAAAAAAACCTGACAAGTTTCATGTATTGTATTTGCTTGTGATATGTATTTAGTTTTCTTTAGTCTTCTTTAATTTAGAACCACTTTTTTGTCTTGTATGAAAGAAACTCTTAAAGAAATTAAATGTTTTATTTTTATGAATTTAGGAGTGCAAGTGCAGTTGTGTTACATGAATATATTGCCTAGGAGTGAAATCTAAGCTTTTAGTGTACCCAATATCTGAATAATGTACATTATACCCAGTAGGTGGTATTTCATCCTTTATCCCACTTCTCCACTGGAGTCTGCAATATCTATTATTCTACTCTGTATGTCTGTGTGTACCCATTGCTTAGCTCCCACTTATAAGTGAGAACATGTGTTTTTTTCTGCTTGTGAGTCATTTCACTTAGGATAATGACCTTCAGTTTCATCCATGTTGCTGCAAAAGACAGGATTTCATTCTTTTTTATGATTGCATAGTATTCTATGGGGTGTGTATGTATCTATATAAAATATATGTAATCACATTATTTCATGGTGTGTGTGTATATATAATATATAATAATATTAATTATATAATATAATAACCACATTATTCCATGGTGTGTGTGTGTATGCATATATATACATATATGTGTGTGTATGCATATATATACATACATATATATTCTATACCATGGAATAATGTGATTATATATATTATACATATATACACACACATATGTGTATATATAGATACATACATGGGGGTGTGTGCATGTATATGTGTGTGTGTGTATATATATATGTGTGTATATATACATATACATATACATGTATATATGTCACATTTTAATCCAGTAATCCATTGATGGACATATAGGCTGATTCCGTGATTTTGTTACTGAATATTGTGAATATTGCTGCAATAAATGTACAAGTGTAGGTTACAAGTGTAGAAATTACATAATAAATTCTTTTCCTCTGGGTAGATACCCAGTGGTGGGATTACTGGGTAGAATAGTAGTTCTATTTTTAGTTTTTTGAGAAATTACTGTCCTGCCTTCCATAGAGGTTGGATTTATTTACATTTTCATCAACGGCATATAAGCATTCTCTTTTCTTCACATCCTCACTATTTGTTGTTTTTTGACTTATTTTAATAATAGCCATTCTGACTGTTGTGAGATAGTATCTTGTTGTGGTTTTAATTTGCATTTCTCTGATGATTAGTGATGTGGAACATTTTTTCATATGTTTGTTGGTTGCTTATATACCTCCTTTTGAAAAATGTCTGTTCATGTCCTTTGCCCTCTTTTTCATGGGGTTATTTGTTTTATTGTGTGTTGAGTTGTTTGAGTTCCTTTGGATTCTGGATATTAGTCCTTGGTTGAATGCACAGTTTGTAAATAATTTCTCCCATTCTGTAGGTTGTCTGTTCACTCTGTTAATTATTTCTTTTGCTGTGTAGAAGCTTTTTAGCTTAAATTCCATTCGTCTATTTTTGTTTTTGTTTTAAAAAGGTTAAGTTCCATTTGTCTATTTTCTTTGAGGACTTAGTCATGAATTCTTTGCTGTCAATACTAATGTCCAGAAGAGGTTTTTCTAGGTTTTCTTCTGGGACATTTATAGTTTCAGGTCTTACAATTAAGACCTTAATACATTTTCAGTCAATTTTTGTATATGGTGTGAGATGAGGTCCAGCTTCATTCTTCTGCATATAGCTCTCCAATTATTCCAGCACTATTTATTGAATAGGATATCCTTTCCTCATTGTATATATTTGTTGGCTTTTTCTTTTCTTTTTTTTTTTTTTGAAAGAAAGAAAAAGAGAGGAAAGAAAGTGAGAGTGAAAGAAAGAAAGAAAAAGAATGTATGAGAGAAAGAAAGAGGAAGAAAAAGAGGGAGAGAGAACAGGATTCTTGTTCTACTACCCAGGCTAG